>NNCF01128849.1:516464-569252 GCA_002313205.1 Laupala kohalensis | reverse complement strand
AGTGGATTTAATATAGCATGGGACGAAAATTTAACAATAAACTCAGGTATATCATCTACGCCTGTTGAAAATTTGTTTTTTAATGAGCAGATGATTCTTATGACTTCACTGGCGTTAGTTTCGGAAGTGAACATAGAATTGGGTACGTGGGTGGATATAATTGTAGGACATTGATTTGAATATATTGAGTTCGTTATTTTACCAACTTCTGAGAAGTGAGAATTAAAGAAATTTGCGATGTCGTGAGGATTTGTTACGATCTTGCCATCGTTTAGTAAAGAAACATTTTCTTCGCGATTTTCAGAAGTTGACGTGTAATTGTTAACAATATTCCACATGGCTTTCATCCGGTTGGTCGATATTAGTATATGCCTATCGTTTTCCATAACTTTAGCTGCATAGACTACTTTTCGGAGAATAGTCTTATATTTACGAAAATAATTATGGAATTCGGGTGGCTGGTTATAGCGTTTTGAAAGATAATATAAACGGCGTTTGTTTTTTGAAGAAATTCTTATCCCTAGGGTGATCCATCTATTGTATTTTTTTGTGTTAATTAACTTGCGTTTTATGGGAAAACTAGAGTTGTAATGTTTTAGGAATATTGAGATAAATACATTGAATTTGTCGTCCGTGTTTTGGCAATTGTAAACCACTTTCCATGTTTCTTCAGGCAAATAATTTATAAACGTGGATTTATTTATGTCATTAAACTCTCTTGTAAATTTGTAAAGGATTTTAAGTGGTTTTAGTTTATTATTAATAGTCAATACTTGAGCAAGGTGATCACTGTATCCGGCGATAAACACTTCAGAGAGATACGAGATTCCATTGTTGACTATAATTTGATCTAGCAATGTTTGAGATAAGCCGGAGAGGCGAGTGGGGTCGTTTATCGTAGTAATAAGGTTGAAGAAGTCGATAAGACTCTTGAATCGATTAACTTGTGAATGTGCAGAGTCGGATGTACTCTAGAAATCGATATTGAAATCACCACATATAACGATAGATTTAGTAGATTTATGTGTGATATGTTATAAAACAATTTCCAAGTTCCGAAAAAATATGTCCAGATCTGATTGAAGAGGTTTATAAATACACAAAACAACTATACCGGTGTCGGTCAGATTAACTGCAGAAAATTCGAACACACTATCTACGCAGAAGTTGTCGTAGCCTGTCAGTGGAGAAGATAAAATATCATTACGAACGTAGATACACGTACCTCCGTGGGGATTTTTGCCTTTAAAATTTTGCCGACAGTAAGAACTTGCTAAATAATAATTAGAAATAGCAGTATCGTTGATGTTGTTAGTTGAAAGCCAATGCTCTGTGAGGCATAGCAAATCAAATCGACTTTCGCGTACCAGAATTTCAATGTTTGTCAATTTGTTTGAAAGGGATTGGACATTATGATGAAATATAATTATTTTATTTTCGCAAAAAGTTTGTGACACGAGAAATGGAATCGACGTTAGATTGTGGAGAGGAATTTGAAATTGGTACAGCTTCTAGTTCCGGATCAAGCCCGCACACTGCACCTGAACGCGATTGTCACCTTCGAGTACTACATCGTACTCCTCAGCGCAAGTTGTAACTGTGTATGGGGGCGGCAGGAAGAATGTGAAGTAGGAGGTCACTACATTAATATTAAAGTCAAGAGGAACGTCTTGAAATTCATGGATTTCCAACTTTCGTTTAATTTACCTAACAAATAACTGAAGTAATGAGGTAAATAATTTTGTTTTTCTGAAAATATATTATATTGTTCTGTCCTTTCATCTCGAAATAGGTACTCAAAATAACAAGATATTTCTGGTTCTATTTTTCACTGACCAATAAGTAACATTTTGATAATTTCAATGTATGTTTTGATGCTCTGATGTAATCGTTGATTGTATCTGATATTGATCGTAAAGTAATGTAATGTACAATAAATTATTAGAAAGTAAACTAATAAAAGCGATGAAAACTTAATTAGAATTTCTCCATTTTTGAACTACACCTTAAATAAAGAGCAAATTAACATAAACTAATGGAGGGGAAAGTACTGAGCTAAGCTAACATAAATTAATAGATAGAAAATTATAAAACCACAATGATCCATTTATGTTCTGACAAACGATCACAAACAAATTACAACAAACAATGAAGCAGACCATGAATTGGTTGTTAACGGTAAATCTTGGGGATGAGGCAAAAACGTAATAAGAATAATGGATCAATAATTGAGATAGAATAACATTCCAACTCTGAATACCATACAATAAATGTTGAAACATTCAAGGGTGTAGTTAGAGAGTAAGACTTGCAAGGCTAGTTTGTCCGCGTGTTTGGAAGTCGATGTCTCTAGAAAGAACAACAGTTTAATTAAATGTATCCTAATAACATAGGGATATTGTTAGACTGTCGTAATATAACTATTTCAAAAATGGTGTACGTAACTCGAGCATGTGAACGTGGATGATCATAGAACTCGATCATCAGTTATGAATCGATGCGTTACTGTTTATCACTCAAGCATTTGAAAATTAAATTATTTCAGTCATTTTGATATGAGTAACAGAAACGTAATGGAAATTTTACTCCAAGTGAATGCTTTTAGTTCGCTAAAAAGAGTTTTCCTGGTGCCATCAAATGAAAGGGTGATGAAAACAAACCCGTTTCCTTGGTAACATGAAGGTTGATTCTAGAAACAGAAGAACAACGTCTGCAGCGTTTCTTTGTTTACTTTGCGAGTGGCTTTCGTGTGTGGAGTCACGCGGAGCTTTAGTCTCCCCAGTGTTTGTAGAGAGGGCGAGTCAAGCTGTTACTCCATGCAAGGAGACAGGCCACATGGACAGCAAATCCCTCACTTTGATCTTAACGGGTTGAGAAGAAGAGAATTTAGTATTTTTTCTTCGGATATATCTGAAGAGAACTGTTTTCGGCACCAAGGTTGAAATTGTTTGGTAATGTTGTTGGAAAACTACTTTCCTCTAATATCACGCCATCGTTCCTTGGTTTGAACGTGTTTAAACCTTTGATGAAGAACATGAAATTCAAAGTTATCTTAAAATATTGCGGTGCTAAGAACTATGTAGCACTCCAGCATACCATTTCATCCTCAAATACGAATGCACATTTTAAAATAATTCATTTCTAGTTATTTAACATTATATATTTTGTGGGACTTAATTTTTTTTCTGAAAACAGAAGTTAAAATAATACTAGGACTGCTATAGAAGTGTGAAACTTTTAATTTTAACAAAAGTGAGACGAAATTTGCTTTTTTCAAATGACTTAAATGTTACATTCATTTCGTATTTGTGTATTGGTGTTAATTTTTGTATCCTCTAACATTTAAACAATTCATAAAATTCTTTTTTATTTAAAATTTTCCTTTATCGTTCCCCAGCAGAGCGATCCTCAAGTGTCGTCATCCTGTGTTTCATCATTACACTGAATTCATAATATACAAAGTCATTTTTACGCATTAGCGTATCTAGGCGGGCGGTCTGCCCCAGGCGCCTTCCTGTCCTTACAAGCGAGTCACCAAAATGATATATAATCTAAAATGAAGCAAACATATACTCTAATTTTTTTATTATAACAGTAGTAACTAACAGGTGATCACATTAAATACGCGCAACTCCAATATTATGCAAATTTTGTACAATTCCCAACACCGTATTCTTACTCGTAAACTTAACACAGCGTACAAACATGTATGTCTTGAAGAGGGCGTCTTCAAATATATTCCCACCCTGGGTCTCGTATGTTGTAGCTACACTACTGTTCCTTCGATGTAATATTGGTCGTATTACGTGGTACTGCCGTGGTCAATTAAAGTACTCGAATTACTGTAATACTCATATTTCCATTACACACTTATTGTACATCACATTCTGTCACGTCATAGGACTCTTGAAATCTATATTCTCAAAACATGAAATTAGATTAATTCATTGTGATATTTAAAATTCTTAATAGTTAAAGGAAACTAATGGAATATTTTAAGTTGGAAGCCTTCTCAGTCTTTAGTTGAAGAAAAGAGCAACTTCCATTTGCCCTTTAGTTGAAAATATTATGTCAATATATTCACTTTTGCTGATGCCAGAGGTAATTTTACAACTGATATGAGTGTCTAATATTGTGAAAAGTTAAATCTAACTCTAAAATCAATTAAATATTTATTTGGTACCAAAACTTTTCAACCGGCCAACGTAGTAAAAAATACGTCTGTGTAGTTGGCTCACCCACTTTGTTACAAAATGTACTAAACTATTCCATAATTTCGTGCTAATTATGTGCTAATTTCGTCCCCTAATAAATAATTTTGTGCTCATCCGGAAACCAGAAAAAAATAGATAACAAAAGTGTGGGTGCTGGCGGAACGTTAACCTAGCACCCCACCTACTAAAAATTAGGACAATGGGAAGAACTTCTACGTCATAATTTTGTGTTTATTAAGTGCTCGTTAGGTGCGTAAAAATAATACTGTGTTCTTACGTAAAACAAAAAGAGGAACGTTCACCTAGCACCCCCACCTACTGTAAAATCAGACATTGGACAATAACAACTACACTATAATTTTGTGCTAATTATGTGCTCATTTGGTTGGGCACAATTTGGTTGGATTAATTTAAATGGACTTAGCGAATAAAAACTGATCTCAAATCTGTCTGGTTGTTCAAGGACTCAATGGCAGGATATCTGTTTCACTTTCAGTATTTCCCTCCGTCGAACAGTCTTCTCTTTACACTGTTCAAACACAGAATTTCTTACCTTTCTGACGAGACAATGCTGCGCTACAATATTTACATGTAAATTAATTTACCCCATTGTGTTGATGTACTCTTACGTGTTGATAAATTTATTTTGTGAGAGAATTCATTTTTTAATCTTTCTTTGTTATTTTTTTAACATTTGCCCAACCAAATGAGCACATAATTAGCACAAAATTATAGTGTAGTTGTTATTGTACAATATCTGATTTTACTGTGGATTTGGGTGCTAGGAGAACGTTCCGCTAGCACCCCCACTTTTGTTATCTATTTTTTCTGGTTTCCGAATGAGCACAAAATTATTTATTAGGGGACGAAATTAGCACATAATTAGCACGAAATTATAGAATATTATTTCATTTTCTAACAAAGTGGGGGTGCCAAATACACGTGTAAAAAATTTCTGTCGAATGTCATTAAATGAATAAATAATTAAATAAACTTTATTGCCATAAANGGGGGGGGGGGACAATAAACTGAGTTACTCTTCGGAAACAAGCAAAGGATTATCAATTCCCATTAATTCCGATCAAGGACCCAAGGGCAGTGACGGAATAATATTTGTAAAAGAGGTTATTTAACAAATATGTACTATAAAGCTGTAAAATTCTAGATTAATAACTAAAGTATGAAGGACATTCTCGCCTATGTATATATCCGAAGGAAAACAGGAGAAATACTCAGACCAGAATGAGGCTACATTGAATGAACCTCCGGTGAATTATTAACCCAGTTTCTACGATGAGTAATAGTAACAGACTTATTAAAAAAATTCCGCTGGGTACCATACTTCCAAGGACGTTAACAAAACATGAAATATATATTTTCCCGCAAAAGTACTTGATTTAATATAAATGCCATGTTTGCAAAACCTTTAAGTCAACTTACTTTGGTCGGAATTAACTTCAGTGGAACAATTTGAGAAACAACACACGATACAAGTTTAGGAATCCCGCCGAGTGAAGACACTTATCAATTACCTAGAAAATTGTGCAATTTCTGAGAATAGCGAAAGATCATAACTATATTTTAGCCAAATAAATGCCACTTTGACATCTTTACACTTCTACTTTCAAAAAGTTCTTTTTACTTGATTGATACCACAAGTTTTCTTTCTCTTCTACTTATTTCCCAATTTGCATATTTAATTACACAGGCACACAAAAAAACAAAAATTCGAAACCCAGAAATGTAGACCCTACTACCCCTATGTATTTTGGGGCCCTGAAACCGATTACGACTGTAAAAAAATTAATTTTTCAATTATCCCTTAGCACCCCCTACAACTAGTTGAGCTACCCAACCTCTATTGGGGGTTGAAATTTCACTTCTTCAGAAAATGTAAAATGTGTGTATATTTTCGGATATTTTGGCGCACTGAAGCTTCAAATGACGATAGAAAATGATTCCGATTACCCGCTTTTATATACAAAAAATTTTAAATTTTAAAAAGGAGCAAAATTTAAACCCCCAATGAAGGTTGTAAGGGGGTGCTAAGGGGTGGTTGGGTAGTTCAAATAAGTTTTTATCGTTATATTCGGTTTCAGATCACCAAATATTAAATGTTTCTTGAAAAACGAAATCTCATCCCCGATGAGGGTTGTAGGGGGATGCTAAGGGAAAATTAGATAATTAATTTTTTTTTCATAGTCATAATCGGTTTCAGTGCCCCAAAATACATAGGGGTAATAGAGTCTACCTTCTGGGTTTCGAAATTTTGAGTTGATCACTGAGGATCTCCTATTTTTTCGATAGAATTTAACTTTTTATTTATTTAATTTTTAAACGTAATTAAAATTAAACAGCAGGGTTATAATTATTTTTATCAGTTCTGACAACCCTGTTTACAATGATATTACAGGTGCTTTTTTGTATTATAAAACTTCGGTACAGATAGAGTCATACTTTGACCTAATAAATTATATCCAGTCATAAATGTTGTGGAAAAAACATGCTGAGATAAAATTAACATATAAATAAATAATGCTGAGAGCTAACATAACGATTGATGTGTCATTTCGGATTATTACTTCTATTCGCCTCCATAGTCGATGTGCGTGTAGTTTCGAGAGCAGAGTGAAACCCCACCGGTGGATGCAGATCTCGCATCGCCTAAACATCCCCCACACACATCGGCGCTGTTCCCTTTGTTCCATTTGCTGTCGGAGATTACTCGTGAGTCCTTGATAGCGAAGTTCTCATTGTGAAGTTGCTTAGCAGAATGAACCTACTGATCCCCTCTCGGCTCTACGTTGATTGCTCTGAATTCACTTGTTCAGCGACTTCCCGTCTGCGCCTCAGAGAAAATGCATTCAAAGGCATCTGATGCGACGAAACACAGCGTTTTCATTCGTTGTAGTACTGTAATTTGACTTTTCGAGAGATGATCCATGCTTTACTTTTTAAGCGCCAATGACTCCTTTTTTACTTTCCAGTTATACAGAATGTATAATAATAATAAAAAATCGTATGGGTATCGGTTCCCATTAATTGTGGTCCATTTGTCATTTTTTTTGCGACCCTTGGACGGAACCACATTCGCAATTTGTATTATTCACATTCACAGAATGTACAAGTAAAGTATTATAATCGATCGAAAAAAAAAGAGGTTTTAAATCTTTTCGGTTCTTTGCGAATTGGCTCCAGGAGAGCCTATTTTCGAATTTTGGCGATGTTGTCCAATGCCGTATTTATGTATGTATGTATGTATGTTATGAATTTTGTTTCCGCGATAACTCAGGAACAAATTGATGCATCCAAACGAAACTTAAGATTTGCCTTTGAATGCATTGGAAATAGGTTTTTTTCTGAACAGCTCATATCGACTTCATTTAAAGACAGCGCTCCACTCCCGGTTTCTAAAATTCAAAATGTTGAAAATATGAATACAAACATTTTTATTGTTCTCTTAATTCTGCGTATAGATTGCTAACCCGCGTTTCCGATTGTCGCACCGTTTTAGAGATACAGCGAATACTTATACTGCAAAAACGGGTTGGCGCCTTTTTAAATCAGTCTGTAAGAAAAGCGCAAAGAGTTCAAACTGGAAGATAATACTGTACTGGAATTTGCAGATATGTTGTTCAGGAGTATACTATGTGAGGTAGTGAGGATAAATATGTTTAAATCTATTGATCTTTGAAATATTATGCGGGTTTGACAATTATTTTATATTACCAAATCTCTTTTGGAAATATCTTTTTGTGTTCCAATACTTTTATTGCATTATGGAGTATTTAGTTCTATTGACATTTTGGTATGAATTATAAATGAAAAATTTAGTGGGGCACATTGCAGATTCTTTCGTAATAAACATTCTAATTTTGCAATAAAATATGTTAACTTCATTGTCCTTCATCGTGAGTTCATTCTACTCGCGTGTTATGCTTCAGGTTCATTACATGTTCTGTATGGTTGGCAACACCTAGCGGCAATCTTGGCAACTTACTATGAATGCATCTAGTCAATAACATTTGAATTTCAATCGAGCTTAGATCACTATCCTGTGTCTATTGTACGATGTATCGTGTGTTATTACAGCTATTCAGAACCTCGTGGTGGCTGCATTTATTGAACATTATGAAATGAGATTTCCAGGTCAAAATGTAAACTTTTGACGTTTCTTACATCAGTAAATAAAAATAAGTTAAGTACATATTTCTTCAGTGTACTCTACACGTGGAGAAGATATCTGATAACTTTCTATCAGGTGAAAATGGTGACGAGTTGGGAATCGAACCTGGGAAAATTCCTTGATCGCAGGGGTGTTAACCACTACACCAGCCGTTCGCCTTCCACAACTGTGCACCACTTCCATCCAGACCTAAGTGGTAAATAATAATGAGTAAAATGTGTTTCTTGTCATATAAAAATAATATTTATTTACTTGTCAAATTCAATTGTCATCGATTATATTCGTTAGTGACTTAAGTATTTAGTGAAATAATAAATTATGATCTTCAAAATAATTTTCTATCTGAGTTGTTGAAAAACCTTTGGTGAACTAACGCTATGAAATACTGCACCTGAGTTGCCTACGTAGAAATACTGGATTTATCTGAATAGAACGCTTTAAATTTTTATTACTCTTCTGATTAGCTCGTGAGGAACAATCTACGATATGCATTACCTAGAGTAGATTGCTATACCAAGAAATTGAACCAATTGAACTTGAGCGCTGATGCTGGCGTGCCCTATAGCACGAGATAGATTGATGTCGATTTAAATCATTTTCTGGGAATAACCATGTAGTTAGCGTCAGTATGTGCATGCACCCCCAGGAATTTAGCTCAATCTGCTTAACATGGTCCACGGTACTAGTCATCCCCAAAGCTACATTTAATAATAAATTTAATGTCAAAAAAGCTGTTGCAAACTGCGAATTAAACATTGTTGACTAATGATGGTGAAATCGGCCGAGAGTGTACGATACATGAGAGGAAAGTGTGTTCTTGCAGGAGTCGTATCTCAGAACTCCGAATTAACTTTCAGTATTTATCAAAGCCTATATGAACTTTACTGTCGTCACTCAGGAAATTGGATCGGTTTCTTCCTGACCTTTCTCAGTATTAGACGCAGTTGAGTAAATCAATGGATAAACAGAAAAGTAGGAATCACACTCTTGTACTTTTTGTTCAATATTTAAACAAGCAGTGGATACCATTATATAAGGCTATTTAATATTCTAGGTATTCAAAAAAATACTCCATGTTGTGTCTTCTCGTTCATTACAGGTGGACTTGTCTTTTTTGTTCTTCCTCCTTAAAAATATAGAACTTTGCGTGAAAATAGTGTGAATTTCCAATTTCCATTTGCAAGCGACAGATACATTTGTAAAGATTGGTTGGTCTCGTCTAGTTATTAACAAATAAATTATTTCATCAGAATATCATAATTTGACTCACGTTTTCAGCATAAAATCTTAATTTCATAGCTAAATGAGATTTTTTACTATTTTCGCACATGTGTACCAAATGTGATTTATTACGTACTCACAAGTAGGGCTTGCGATATCCTAATGTGGGACGCAACTCCTAATGTGGAGGAGAAATATTTATTTACTAAACCAGAAAATTTTACAAAGTGCAATCCAACACAGATTAAATAATTACCTGTACGAAGGTCTGGTATAAAATACTTACAAAAAAGAAAAACATACGAACTGACAGTGATCCTGTAGTATGTATATTGTTACTCATGTAATCCTTAAAAATTGCGCCGCTGAAGACTTGTAGCTAGTTTAAACAGTCAAAAGCGATGTTTTAACAATTAAAACTTTTGCAAATTAAAACTAGTAACAGAAACACACACACAAATAATATTTCACATAAATATTTTATTTATATTCGAATACACAAAAGATACCTTTCAAATCTCCGCTGCATCGGGACGTGCGAGACATTCAACACAAAATAGTGGTATTCCACTGCTCCGAAAATTTCCAATACGCGCTCGATGCTTTGCGCAGTTGTCAATGCACGTAAGTGGCATAGCAACGAGCAACATGTGGAAGGGGAAAGGGGAGAGGGATCGACTCGTGCGTCGCTGGTTCTCCGACACAATGGCCGCCCTCCAACCCCTACAAACGCGGTCGCGATGGAGGCCGTTGGGGCATAATTGAATTCGGATCGCGATTAATCGACATCGACATCGACATTGACAGAAAACACATCTCGCTTTCTCTCTCGTATTCGACTTTACGTCTTCCCTTATTTCTGATTTTCTCTCTCTCACTGCTTCTTCTCCAGTTCGGTAGACTTGAGCGAGTGGGTGGGAAGGGTACGAACCCCGTTTACCGAAGGATGTGAGATCGATTCCGAAGATGGATATGAAGTGATAGTCCGAATCTTTCATTCCTATATTCACTCGTTGTTCAGAGACTGCGACGACACGCGGTCGAGAAACGCACTAGAGATTTTCGTATATCTACCTCATTTACACAAAAAATAAACTGGAAATGGATGGGAAATATAAATGATATTTCATTAATCGTTGATAGCTTTTTTACTACAACTCTTCTCTATATACTATAACTCTTACCTTAATACAAATTTGTTGGTATTCTGATGATATTATAACACGAATCGAACTATTTTTATTGTTAGGAGTGTGCTGAAATGTTAAATCCACCTCTGACTTACGATCCTAGATCGGAATTGACGCAATGGTCCCTTGCTTGCTTCCGCAGAGAAAGTTTGCTCTCCACCTGGTCGTACGGAGTTTCTTTCACTATAACGTTTACATATTTATTTACGGTTAAATATTTTAAACAGTGTTGATGTGCACGTAAATTTGACAGGGATTAGTTCATATTTAATTATGATTATCCATAACCCTCACCAAGCATACAAAATACAAGCTCACTCTCTCAACCCTGATAAAAAATTTCTAACTTGGTGACTTGGTATCTTCTCTAACGAGATTGGTGATGCATGCCGTTAGTCACACTGAAAAATCCTAATTATTATTTATTGAAAGGATAATTAATTGAATCTTAATTTTCTTCTCATCCGCAGAATTTTGAAATTTAAATCGTTTGTTATTACATTTCTTCCCTGGTGCCTTGAGTTATTTCTAGGCACACCAGTCTCCGTTTGTGTAATATGCAAAACAATTCCAGTTGGTGTATTCGTCAAGTTAAGAAATCAACTCCGGAAAAATTTGTGCATTAGGCACAAATCGAACCAGGGTGATAGACCTACTATCGGTTTCAAAAATCGATAAGTCGAGTTTGAACCTCCCGTTCAATTTTTCTATCTACCACAATACAATAAATTAGACATACGCAATTTCAACTTATTTATTTCTGCGTTATACGGTAGGAGTTTAAATATTTTTACTTGTCTCCAAGGTTTTTTTATTGTGTTTGGAAGATAAATACACGTTTTTAAGGGAATGTTTTTGGTCAACCTTGAAAATTTAATTTAGCAAAACTGTTAAGCTTAGGACATTTTTACTCGGCGTTGTTCGGATAATTATTTTTAGAATGTGTTAGTTTTATAATATTATATTTTGAAAAATTGTTTCTGTAATTTTTATAAAATTTTGCAATCTCATTTTCGGCTAATTGTAAAATCTTCTATCAGGCCTTAAAATAGAAATATTAAAAAATAAAATAGGAATACACAATTAATTTATCAATAATGGTACACTGTGATTTTCTACCAATTGGCTGCACGGCGGATCAATGTGGGGGGGGGGAAGGAGTAATGCCGGCGGGCACCAAGACCGGGATTAATAAGCTCATTATTACCATTATTAATAAGCTAATTATATATTATTATTTTTTTGGCTTGGAGTTGGTGAGGAAAACCCCAACAGAAATTCTAAACCAATTCAACGGAACGAAGACGAAAGGTGCGAAGACCACGCCACTGTTTTAATTGTTAATTATAAATATTTTCGGTATACTTTAGCTCTCTTTGATGACTTTTTTCACGAATGGATCCCAATCATCGTGCAAGCGACTAACGAGGAACGCCTGCAGCCCTGACATGTTCTCAACTCACGAACGACATGACGTTTGTCTCCCAACCAATCAGAGCTTTCCGCCAAGGGAAGCGTAGAGCCACGTTATCTTGATGGTGGATTATTGTATCTTGTACGAGAGTCGTAGCTGCTGCTTGTCGGTGTGTAAAGCGCTGGCTCACGGGGTAGAAAGGCTGGCGATATCGACAGTCACGTCACATCGCTAGCTTTGTGACATCTTTTCATCGGCAATGACAGGCACCAAATTCTCTCCACTGATCTGGAAACTTCCAAGAACGATGGAACAGTCTTTCCATTTCAAGTGTATCTTTTTAGAAAACTCGAGTTTGGGCTCAAAAAGGGTAACCCAACGATGAAGTCCCTACTTTCAATTTTCCTTATTGCTACATAGTATTGCATACTTGAAGATGATAGGTGACATGGATATGGCTGTATGGAGGAGACACAGATATATAAATCCTTCAGAACCAAAATGCTTTTTTACAATCTCATGATAAACAAAACATGGATCCGTATATTTTTGAAGGATTTATTAAACATATTACATAAGAGTCATTGAAGCAGTTATCAAGCAATAAGATATATATTGTTATTTTTGTATCATATAATCTATTTACACCGATCTTTTTCAGTCATGTTACGTTCATCTTCTATGCTAAAAAGCAAGGACAACAAATAAGAAAGAATATAATTTAACAACAACAGACGGCAGGAAGTAATTCTCAAAACCATCTATTTGTTATGAAGGACACTCATAAATGATATTTCCGTCCAAATCTTACAAAAAATCCTTGGCGTGCCAAGGTAGTGTACTGTTAGAAATACGCTATTAGAATAAAAAGGATATACATGAAAAAGGGAACTTAGTCAGTATCAAGCGTACTATAGCAATGGTGTGGTAAAGCATAACACGAAATTACATCACTTACATCATCCGAAATTATCTGGAAATCTACATTGGGCTATTGAAACTCTCATTAACTTCTTTTATTAAAATCTGTATATTATTTCACATCTCATGCAACCTCCTTCGAAAATACTAGGTTTTCTATCACTTTCCTGAAGAATACAACAAATGAAGGATTAAAGGATGGTGACATTGTAAATAAAATAGGGATATGGAGACAACTCTTATTTACAGACATTTGTTGGAGAGATAACGGAGCTATCTAAAACATGAAAAGTTTTCTTTTGTTTTTAATCAAATAGTGGTCTTGATGTACTGGAAATGGTACTGGTGTCATATTTTTCAATTATTTTCAATAAAGAAGATAATATTTCGGATATTTTATCGGATTAAACTTTAATCGGATTAAAAGATTCTTCTAAGCAGTCAACCGCAACAACCTACAAATCTTCTTAAGAGAAATTATCCCCGAGATTCGTGAATAACTAAGTCCTGGGAATATCTTACTTCTACCTTGCATTAACGTTCATTTAAAGGAGATACTTGTTAAGACTGAATTACTGAAGTTTATCAGCTTAATTCTGCGATTACGATAAAACTTTTGGAATTATCCTAGCGTTTGAATCTATCTTAACTAAAAGTGGTATTTCGGACGGGAATATTTCTGTATTATTCTTCCAAATGTATTATTTCTGAATTATCATGTTCATTTTTTTCTAGAAGGAAGCTTTAGAATAAATCTCTTCGATTAAATATTTACACATAATAATTTAATTTATAATATGTATATTGAGGAATGAATTATATGTGGTACTTAAGTGTGTATAGAAATCTGTCACTTTTCTCCTTGTAAAATTCACAAATCACATCCTTCGAAATCCAATTGCCAATCACCAATTATACGTAGAAGCACTTTTCATTAGTATACGGATTATTAAAGTATAAACATTTATTTGAATTCATGCTTGTTAATGTTTCTTATTTCATATAATTGAAATATCTCTTATTTGTTTGCAATTTCGGTGGTGTATCCTCATTCAGATGCGATTATTTCCGGTTTTCCTGTTGTTGCTTTGATCAAATTGATGACACGGTTCCTTCCTTTGTTTGCATTAAATTATGAAACTCATAACATGTTTCGGTTAGTCAACTTATATTGAAATCCCGGGAAAAATCTCGAGACAAATGAGAAAAAGAAGTATAAAAATAATAATGTTATTGTGTTTTCTGTTACAGGACATTCCTTTACATGTGGCGATGCTCACTTTCCTCACAATAGCAGCAGATCGTTACCGTCTCACCATGGATCCTACGAAACCTCGCTGGCCCGTCTTTTTCTGCACCGTGGGCACATGGCTGATGGCGGTGTGCATTGTGTTGCCGTATCCCATTTATATGACGTACATCGACTTAGGGGTAAGTACCCGACTTCACTTGGTCATAAACGTCAAAAAAATGGCAAGTAACATCATATCGTCACTCAACTTCATTAATTTACATTCATCTGCAAATCTACATGTTCATTGTACACGAACATAAAACTCCAAAACACGCCTTGGGTCCGCAGCCAACCACGCTCTGCTGACAATTAACCAGCAAGGTTAAAGAATTAATAAAAATACAGCTTATTGTTGAGGTAAATGGTATCTGATTGGATGCTATAAAAACAGTTTCATTGTCAAGATGACTTAAATCAATAATGCATTAAATTACGAAGTAAGATTAACGCTATTCAATTGTGCAATAGTTATTCGTTGTTTCAGCATGGAAAAATCACTAAAAATGAAAATTATAAAGATGCAATAGTTATTTCACTTTATCTCCCCCCCCCCTCCGCTCCTCGCAGCCTTGTGCAGAAGCCATCCGATGTCAACGCACAATTGTATGCAACTGGTCTGCAGTCAGGTCAGTGGCGCTCTCTGTCAATGGAATTGGGAACTTAACCTTTTCAACTATTCGTGACGGGAGGAACGCTGTCCCTTACCTTGGCCGGTTCCCGAATGAAACTAATGTAAATTATACATCTTTTCAGCGGAAACCTCGATTTTGATCATACTGCGCAGGCGCGAAGACACACCTGTACGCAACAGGTGATGTCTGCATCATACTCTTTTGATACCTTTAACTGCATTATCGTTTCTATCTTGTGACTTGTTGGGTTTTCGAAACATTCAGCATCCTAAATAAACAAGTGCGATGGACTTAGTCTTAATGGGTCCAAGAGAGGTTTTCGCTGTCCTGTTAACGTTAGAGGGCCAATCAGGGGTTCCGCTATAATGTGAAAGTAATAAATATTATTCAACGTATCCATAATTCTTTTTTCGCGGTAAATAAAAGTAAGGGTCCTTACATGCAGGGCGACCAAACGGTTTAGCGCTGAAGATTCCTGCCACCAGACGCACGAGAGCTCCACGATCTCGATGTCATGATAGAAGACAAAAGGAAGCGAATCTATGAGATTTAGGACTTACAAGAAGTGAAATATCCCCAGGAAGCACACGCTCAAATGCGACCATATAGAGGAAAAGTGGGGAAGAGGAGAAAAATATATGATCCGGCTCACGTTGAGGGCCCAAACCTTTCTACACTTTAATCTTAATGCACTTTAGTGCATGTAGATATAAGTTAGTTATAAGCAAGATTGTAGCAAAACCGTCCGCCTACCTGCGGCTAGGGACGGGAACATCTCCTCTCAAGAGGAACGGCTGAACGGCGGTACACATCAACACCTGCACACTCACAAGAATAACGATATTACAAACCGAGATAGTACGCAAAGATTGTAAATATTATGAGGCTTCAGTTGACGTTTGCGCGACCGTTAAATCTTAGTAGCAGTTCTAATGAATTAAGGGACAAGACGTAGGTCATACCAGACGCGCCACCAAGACGTGATGTTTATTTTAATCAAGAACACATAAGACGTGTTCTTACGTTTTACGTTACGCGTAAGAGACCAAGCATTTGGATACATTTAATTTTACGAGATCGATTTGGGAAATGTGTACTTTACACACTATATGAGGATCTAAGTACACCAGATAATTCTAATATTTTTTTCGCAAGATTGAGTGTGTCCTTATTTGGTGGTACTTAGTTATTTAGATAATGAAACAAATGGAAACGATACCAGTACAAGCGATTCCAGAGAAAATTGTATAAATCATTGTATTGTTTCAGTTTCTACACATATTCTTTCCACGTAAATAGCAACTTAATTAGTTAAAAAATTTAACAGATCAGAAATACTCAACATACATTTACACCTATAACCCAGAATATATTATTAACGTATGCAAGCATTATTAAAATGTTGGACTAGAAATACAGCGCCAATATTAATTTAAATATGTGCTATAGAAGCTTAAAAAGACAAACACATTTACAAAATTTACTGAGTTCGTTCTGTTCAGTTGGCCGCATCTTATTCTCTTTCCACAAGCTCAAGTCGACATTTTGTTCAAACTCCTGTCTGCATAACAGTCACATATCATTTCCCACATTGCAAACCTGAAGGAGAAGAATGCGTATGTTGGGGTGGAGTTGAAGACAGACCATACATTATGGACAATGGACATGCAAGGTTTATGACGATGAACGAAGATACTTAATAAGACACATGATACGAGAAGGAGTCCGGAAAATAGAAAACGGTCCGAACCTATTGAATTCGAAAAATAAATACATAATATTTGAATATTGTATAGGTAGGATATGTGCTGTTCAAAACGCAATAAAAGAAAATATATAAAAGGACAACACAAAGAAGCAGTTGACTACATCCACATCCCCGTGGTGGGGATGGGTTCAACGCCATGCCAAGGAGATGGAATCAGATAGGTGACTAAAAATTGGTTTAATTTTAATTTCAAATATCTGTCATTTTATTTTAAATATTATATTGACACTGTTTGAAATAAACATCAATAAAAAAAGAAAAAATTGCAGGCCTCGATGAAATTTCTAAAACGAAGTGTTCCATATCGACACTTTTTCTGCTCATTTTGATACGATGTGCTCTACAAGACGTTCGTCATTACTCTGACAGCACTTCCAAACACCCAACGTGTAGGATACAATAAGTAACTTTTTTTTTCATTAATTTTATCTCGATATTGACCACCTTGCCTGCTTACACAGTCATAGCAGGGCTCTTTTCAATAATGGTTAGTCTTCCATATCTTGTCTTCACGTCTTAATATATTCGTTTGTTAAGACTGAATTACTGAAGCACCACCCTTTCTTTATACGAAACAGTCTCGTTCACGAACACTATACACGCAATAGTAGTAATATTCATCGCCCTAGAGTGTCAACCACTCTTTGCCAAAAAGGACCTTATCATTCGGGAATCGTTCTATATGTAACGTCCCGCAGGGTGGATACCTGAACGACTCCAATCAGATATCCCCTTTCGTTCAGTTAAATAAATAAACGTCTCAAATTCCACTTAGTCTCAGAATGCTTTATTAGAATGGACCAGCGCTTTTATTCATTAGGCAAGCGATTGAAATTAAACAAGCAATTGAAAAGAAACAAGCAATTGAAACGAATGATTTGACGGTTGTTAAAACCGTGTGACAGGCGTAGCATGCACGTCGTCAAAACTTGCTTTTACTGGAGTGCGGTATCTTGCGGTGTAGATCCGGGACCCTCTGGGAAAGGCAGAGTGGCGTCGATCGTGCACGGCGTAGAATTTCTCCAGGAAGCAGGATTTTGGATTGTGGCTTCAGCGTTTCTTCTGGTCCACGTAGATTGAGTAGGCGCCTTCGTTTCCAACGAAGACTTGAATTTCCCGTGCGGATTCCAGGTCGTGGAAGGCACGCGCCGGGAAGTCTCGTCGAGATAGAAGTTTGGATATCTCGGCAAAGTGGAGCTTATTTGTGGCAATAGCTCGGAACTGTGTGTAGCGTATTGGCAGCTAGTAGCGATATAATCAAAAGTAGTGAGCTCGTCAAAATGTCTTTGAGCAGCGGAAATACTTGGATGATCAATTCGTATCAGCGAGCGCGTAGACGGCTAGTTCACACCAGGACAGCAGCAGAAGTTCTGACTGTTATTCGTCGCCTGGCAGTAACTTGAAGAGAAGACAAGTGAGCGTTTACCTACATATTAAACGTAGTTGGATCGAGGAGAAGTACGTCATGTGGCGTCTTCCATGAACGGGTCTGTTGATTCATCGTTCATTGATTCATCGTTCACTTACTGTTCCCTGCAATGCGTAGGCCTTGACTTTGAGTTCTCGTATAGAGAGGGCCTTGACTAGTGATGTAAACACGAAGAAGATGGCGTGTGTTTGTTGTAAGGATGAATGAGTATGGAATTCGTCCAAAATACATCAGCTCTTGTAGTGCTCGAGGGCGAAGGCGTGACCATAATGGGGGCGTGTAATCAATGCGTGTTGTAACCGAAATGCAGTTGAGTTGTTACATATATAATTCCCTGCCCATGAATATAAAAGACATTACGAAATTGAATCTGTTCAAATCAGCGGTTAAAATCTACCTCCTGCACGAGTGCTTCTACAATGTAAAAGAATTTATTGATTTTAATTAAAGTTAAATTCGTCTTGTACTTTTATCACGCCATTGCTGTAGTACTTTTAAAACAACTTATAACAATTTCAAAAACTTTTTTCTTGCATGATTGTGTTGCCGTTTGGCTCATATTAATTTAGTTTTATGTGTACTCAACTTTGGCACGGTTGTGTACATAAATTCTGTAGCCCCATCCTGGCCCGGGTTTTTCTCCGTTTTTCCTTCTGGTAGAGGCGGATTTATCATACAGGTTCTCTAGGCTTTGTCTAGGGGCGTGTTTATTGTAACAATAAATCGTGAATTTAGTGTTATTTCAATTCTTATGATTTTTAAACACTATACTCAGAATAATCTATAGTTCTATAATAACTTGTACATGTAAATTTTTGCTTAAAATTACAAACATATTGACATTCTATTAGTATTATAACTCGCAGCTAACTTTTTATCTTATCTAGGAATTTTTGCTGAATTTTTTGAATCCGCCTCTGCCTTAGGGCCCTTGATCGGAATTGATGGGATGGTCCCTTGCTTGCTTCCGGAGAGTAAATTAGTTTTTTTTTCCTCCACGTGGTCATACGCAGTTTGTACTATTTTTTGACAATAAATTTATTTATTATCAAAATCCACAGTAGATATTACTCCATCATCATAAAGTGAGCAAATCCACAGTAGATCTTCTGCGTTTTCTGTCTCTTTACCACACATACGGGTACTAATAGCTTCATCCCGCAGTCTCTTTTAACTAAATCCTCATTGAAATTTCCATGGCCAGTTATAAATTTCACCAAGTATGGATTTAATTTGAATTTCTTCGTACATAAACAGAATCTATATCGAATCGTCAACAGCCAGGTGAAAACTGCGATAGACCGGGACTCGAACCTGGGACCTTCTGCTCTAGCCGCAGGTGTGCTGTACACTGCACCACCCGCCTCGACTCCCTAGTCCGTACGTAACATCCACCCGACCTGTTCCGGGTTTAAGTGCTACCAGCATTAGAGCCGCCTGTGGTCACTTATCCAGGTTCACCGGAACCCCATAACCTCTCCATGTATGAGAACGCACCCTTCTATGTCCATTAATTTGCGGTATTTTATTTTTCTGACAAATAAATCTAAAGGCATTACTCCATTGAGAGCATCCAGTACTTTAGAAGATATTGTTTTATATGCTCCTCCCATCTGAATTATGCATAATCTTTGTATTCTCATACAATAAGTGACAATGGTTCCTCGTAGTAGCGATTCAGTTTGGTGGTCGAGAAAATGGTATTCCTTGACTTCCCCATTTGTGGAGTCGCTTACAACACACCACCAAGTGCGATGGATGACTTTTGGAATTCTGGAACGAGCGTACCAACAATTTTAATATTATGACCTTACTCAAAGTTTACTGACTCGAGAGTGGTTTTACATAGAAGGCTTGGAATGAACTAACAACACTTTAATTGAACCTTCGAGCGGTCAGTAGCGTTATCCAGAGAAAAGCTTTCAATTTACCGCAATGCGAATTCAATGTGTCTTTTAAATTAAATTATAAAATAAACACTTCGTAATTAAAATAAAAAATTACGATCCTTGCAGAAAATAATCTGTGTAATGATACCTCATTTTTGATAATTGACTGTGCATGTCGGAAGAATAAAGGGATCTTAACAAATTTACCTTTCAGAGACAAGTCATCAAAATGAAAAACTATTCTGTCTGCTCATATTCATTTGAAGATATAAATATAAACAAGTATTGGACATAAATATTCAAATATTCATAACTATTATTTAAAGTTACTTAAATGGTTCCGATTCATATACGATATTTTCCGAATAATCTGTAAGTTTGATAACAATACGTACTACTAAGATGACATTTCTGTGTTTTATAAAATAAAATTTGTTGGTATTTTATTGATATTACGTAACGGAGCTATTTTTTCTTGTCTTGCAGAGCATTTCAGTGAACAGAAAATTTCAATCCATTCCTGCCTTAGGACCCTTGATAGGAATTGGTGTAGTGGACCCTTGCTTGCTTCTGGAAATTAAATTAGTTTATTACTCTTCACGTAGTCATACGCAGTTGGTAATGGCTTTTTGACAATAGATTTATTTACGTATTTATTTATTTTATTTTCACTGCCACACATAACAAGCCCACATTTTGTATGCGATAAAATAGAATGGGGCGTCATTCTAAACTCGCTATAAGTCAGTATCAACTTGTTTTTAAATACGTCACTCGTCTAAATTGAATTGAACATTGGAAAAAAATGGTATACCACTGCTGCATCTGTATTGCAGTTTTATGTATTAATCGACAACATGAAAAGGTAAATTTGTTAAAGAAAGTTGATGAACAATTCTATTTGCGGTTCACAGGAAACGATAAGAATAACCATGTAACCATTATCAGAACTTAATTGGAAACACATAGCGTTACATGAAGTCTATATCAATCGAGATCCAATATATCACTTTTCTCTTTCCGTTGACAGTTTGAAAATGGATTCTGTGAGAGTTTGAGAATGTTAACGCAAAGAGCTGATAGACCTCATTTCGCATTTTGGGATTGACTATTTTGGGACTGTCATTTTCGTAGCATGTTTTTATCCCGTCGATGATTGAGATTTACAGAAAATGCAAAAACATTGAGTAAGTTAAATTATTGAACGATGGATCCGTTAAGTTCTGGTAGTATAACACTAAAAATAATAAAAAACATTTGTTTCCTACCGTTGAAAAAACTTTCTTAC
Source organism: Laupala kohalensis (assembly GCA_002313205.1). Lineage (NCBI taxonomy): Eukaryota > Metazoa > Arthropoda > Insecta > Orthoptera > Trigonidiidae > Laupala > Laupala kohalensis. The sequence goes on along the minus strand of NNCF01128849.1, from coordinate 547,806 downwards.
AAAAAACGGCGACTGCTGTTTCGTAACGAATTACATTGTCAATGACTGTGGATTGTGAAGCGCTGGTAATGTGAAAAGAAACTTAAAACAATCATTACTGGATATTCAAAATAGTAAAACAATTCACAAATAAAACCTAAAAATTAAAAATATATTTTTTGTATTGTTAGACAACCAATGAAAAAATTACATAATTGAAAGAAATATTGACACTGAGAATTGATATATTTCACCCTACAGTGCCTGAATCGCCTGAATATTAAACGCCTGAATATTTTAGCTCATTTTTCCCTTACATAATGTTGTAAATTCATATATTAGCTTTAATTTTTTTCTACTTTTGTGATAATATTTTTAAAAATTAAATACCACGAAGAGAAGCTCTCAAAAATACCCAGAGTTTTCAGCATTGTTTACTAATTTTCGTAATTATGAATTATTTTAAAATCAAGGCAGAGAAATAGACAAAGTTCATGTTTAAGACCTATGAATACTTCGGTTTTTATTTCACTTTTAGGCTATGTACTTGAAAACAATGTTCTTCTCACCGTTTATAGCATAGGTCACGTTGGTTATACGTTCAGTGGATTGTACGCCTCACGCAACGCAAGCTAACTCTGGCGGACACGTTAGTAAGCTTCTGAGTCAACAGTCAAGCGAGTGAAGATTCAGCTCTACTGATTAACAGGCAATTTAAATTCTTTTTCTGCTCTTTTAATTCATTTTTTAATTAAATTCAATTAATTGCTCTTGTACTTCATCAATATTAACCAAACTCTGCATTCTAATTGCAATAACCCTGAAGAAATTGTAAATCATTTTATTGATTACTTTTTCCGATTTCCAAGCAACACCAAACAATCCAAATAATTCACTTTTATTACTATGGATGTTTACTAGTTGAATCTTTGTACTTTAAGTCGCGTGAGTTTTGTGATTTTTTTTTGTAAATATTCCTTTAAATCTAAAATATGGATTAAGTAGGCATACCACACTTCGTGGCGACTATGCTATCTAAAATAAGTGAACTAATTATTTTGTCTCTGTGTATAATTATGCTATTTAGTTCTACTACAGTAATTGTATAATAGTTTTTAAATTTGGTTTTAATGATTTTGAACAATTATGTCGATTGAATAAAATGTCAAAATTATAAAGAGAAAGTAATAAATAAAATGGCACCTTAATGTGCGAAGGCTGAATACAACTAGCAACACTTAAAACGACCACTTCTACANGATGCAGATTATTTATCTATTTCATTCCAACAGGTGTGACGCTCACTGAATTATTCACATCTATTCTGATGAATATGTTTGAATGATTAATTGCATGTATAATTAGTTACTACGTTTACTTGATTTTTTTGTGGGGCTTTACGACTCGTCGACATCGAGGTCATTAGAGACCTAAAATTCAGTACAGGTAGGGAAAATGCAATTACGCACTAGGGAGAGCCAACATGACTCTCCCCGCGTGTGGGACTCGCCGAATGACTCAAACATACCCACTAAAAACCCTCCTGATTTACAACATACCAAATCATATATCAAAACCAAATATCAAAACATCAAATGAAGGGGGGATAAAGAATGAGGGGAGACAAAAAATGAGGGATAGGACAAAAAATGAGAGGGATGAAAAAAAAAGAAGAGGAAAATGAAAGATACCCTAGCCCTAATGGCGTCGGGATCGAAAAGAACAAGAGGTGACCAAGGAAGGTCAGAAAAGAGAAAGAAAGGAACCTGGCACAAGTAAGTGGAAGCAATGCCAGACTCAGCTTGGGGCCCCGTGTTTGCCAAACATGTACTTACTAGATGTAAGTCCCCTGGGGGGTCATAGATGTAAAATAAGCACATATTCCTAACATTAAAATTCATTATGATAGTCAATAAATATTTGCAACTCTGAATTTTGTTTTGTTTTCTACGTGAAAACAAATTACACAAACAAGTAGCCTTTGTCTTCAGATCAAATTGTAATTAAACGATTACAAAAATAGAACTCAACCAGCACTCATCTTAAAATTTCACAGAAAGCAATTTCAAGTTTCAGTCAATGTAATGCAAATTTCTCGTTACGCATCTCTCGTTAATAAAGAAATGGAAACGCTTGTGAAATAGCACCCAATCACAGAACAAATCAAGAGCTATTTCACGCCTCTCGCAAAACCTGATAAGGGTGCAGCGAAGCCATCAATCTCCATTTTCACGTCCTCAATCGTCGAAAGCAGTCTCATAAATCCACCGCGTTCTCACTTGAGGACCCAAAAATATCCCCTTTCACTAACACAAGGTTGAAATGGCGACTGTAGATCAATAGTACTGTAGCTATGATTTTCTACTGGTAAATATCGTTACACCGTGTCTTTGCTTTTATCGATGTTAATACACACTTTGTTTATAAATATGTGTCAAGAAAGTGAAAATTACGAAATGCATTTAGAAAGTTTTTTAATTATAAATATTCTGTATTAATATTTCGAAAAGTCCCGCCTCCAATGTTCAGATTTCAAAACTCTTTCTCAACGAAGCAGATTCGTAGAATACTGTAACTTTTCTGTCCACACCGAACTTTCAAATTAAATTTGGAACATACCTGTTTCTCCTGCGATTCCACCCAACGCGTTGGAAACCATAGGAAGGTGAATGTTCTTTAGCATCTTTTGGACTGATTTAGGTGAAAGCCGAAACTTATCGTGTAGTGCGACTTTTATGTTCTTTTTAAAATTTTCCATTTACCACAAGTTACATGAACGCTTCGCAAAAAAATAATACTTCCAACTGTTCGTCAGCTGTTCACTTACATGAAAGGAGGCCGCCATTTATTCTGGGCTCTGCGCATATATTTCATACGGGAAACCTTTGAAAATTTATAAATATATCCTAATAAAATTATAAATGCGAACAGCATCATTACATAGTAATATCACAGAAACATTATGTGAACTAAATATTGTCAACATTCAAACTCGAATCGGTGTTTTCTTCTTCTCGTTTGGGCACATTGATCGGGATTGATAGGATGGTGCCACGAGTGCATTCGGAGAGTAAATTGGTTTGTCTTCTATACGTTCATCCACGCTGTTTGTGAACTGCTCTTTGACCATAAATATTTATGAATCTAACATTTCTAGAAAAGTGAAATTCAATTCGATGAGAAAAATATAAAGTTGGATCGATACTCTAATGATAGATTCAAAAATTCACACTTATCTCCTTTGATATGTTACTCACTGAAATTTTGTAATCAATTTGAAAGGCGAGAAAAATACAAACGCAACTTTTAATGCACAACGTTGCAATTTCTTGTTCATAAGAATAAAAAATCGTAATATGTGGAGCTTGATGTACTCGTATATGGTGTGAAGTAAGTGTTAAAGAAAAAACGTTAACTGAAGAGGCAGGTTAAGAGTCAGACTGGTGAGAGGGTCGGACAGGCGTATCCATTCTCCACGCAGCATTCAGCACTAGAAGTTACCAACTTACGACAATATGGGATGCAGATCAATTCTCACTCAAATTTACCCGAAAAAACGAGGATGTATCCTTAATTATCAAATAAAGGTGAAAGTGCTTGATGACAGAACACGACTATTGCTAAAGGTATGATGATGAAATTCAGCGAAGAAGTAACTTAAAACCCAAAGCGCTTTACATGATATGTTTCACATGAAATATCTTCTACCATTCACGATTTTAAAAACAATAAAGCGCCTGGAGTAGATGGTGTTCCTTCCGAATTTATTAAGGAAATAACTAATGATATTGTGCCATTTTAACCGACTTTTTAAATTATATCTACGATGAAAGTGTTTTTCCAGACTCATGGAATACAGCTGTAATACAGCCTATATATAAAAATAAAGGAAACATAAACGATCCAAATAGTTATAGGGGAATATAATTACTTAATGTTAGTGGAAAAATTTATTGTAAAATTCTGTACTGGAGATTACAACTCTGGGCCGAGAAAGAAAATAAACTCTCGACATTACAGGCAGGTTTGAGAAGCAACAATAGCACAATAGATATTCTATTTATTTTAAACGTTAGCCGAGAGAGAAACTCGCAAGAAACGCGGAAAGCTGTACAGCGTGTTCGTAGATTTTGAGGAAGCTTTCGACACTGAACAGAGACATCCTTTGGTGTGTATTAGCGGACAAGGGAGTGTCAAAAAAATTCCTACGTACTTTGCAAGATTTATATTGCTCTGACAATGCATGCGTTAAAACAAATAATACTACACTAACTCCAACTTTTCAAGTAACTCGGGGAGTGAAGCAGGGATGTGTTCTCTCTCCGTTGCTATTTATATTATGTATTAACGATATAATAGAAAAATTATATGAGGCATCCACAGATGCCCCAACAATAGGTGCTCCTCCTGAACAGAAAATGATACCAGGGTTGCTATTTGCGGACATCTTAAATTTATTGTCAAAAAACAGTACAAACTGCGTATGACCACGTGAAGGAAAAAAACTAATTTACTCTTCGGAAGCAAGCAAGGGACCATCCCATCAATTCCGATCAAGGGCCCTAAGGCAGAGGCGGATCAAACATTTCAGCAAAAGTTCCTAGATAAGATAAAAAGTTAGCTGCGAGTTATAATACTAATAGAATGTCAATATGTTTGTAATTTTAAGCAAAAAATTACATGTACAAGTTATTATCGAACTATAGATTATTCTGAGTATAGTGTTTAAAAATCATAAGAATTGAAATAACACTAAACTCACGATTTATTGTTACAATAAACGCGCCCCTAGACAAAGCCTAGAGAACTTGTATGATAAATCCGCCTCTACCAGAACGAAAAACGGAGAAAAACCCGGGCCAGGATGGGACTACAGAATTTATGTACACAACCGTGCCAAAGTTGAGTACAACTAAACTAAATTAATATGAGCCATAAGACAACACAATCATGCAAGAAAATAGTTTTGGAAATTGTTATAATTTGTTTAAAAAGTACTACTGCAATGGCGTGATAAAGTACAAGACGAATTTAACTTTTATTAAAATCAATAAATTCTTTTACATTGTAGAAGCACTGGTGCAGGAGGTAGTTTTTAACCGCGGATTTCAACAGATTCAATTTCATAATGTCTTTTATATTCATGGGCAGGGAATTATATGGAACGATTCCCGCATGATGCGGTCCTTTTTGGCAAAGAGTAGTTGAAACTCTAGGTCGATGAATATTATTCCTATTGCGAGTATTGTATTCGTGAACGAGACTGTTTCGTACAAAGCAAGGGTGGTGCTTCAGTAATTCGGTCTTAACAAACACGACCGTTTCATAAATACAAATGCAGGGAAGTGTTAAGATATTTAATTCCTTGAATAAAGGTTTACAAGAGTTTCGGGGGTGAGATTTAGAAATTATCCGAACTATCCTCTTCTGAATTCTGAAAGTTTGAATACTCTGACCGGAATTACTTCAGAAGGTAGTGCCGTAACGTAAATGGGAGTAAACGTTTGCAAAATATATGCAGCGGGAAATACGTGGACTAACTGCGTTAACTAAGATTCGGAAAGCGTAAAAAAAATTGCTTAATTGGGATATAAGATTGTCAATGTGACAATACCTTTTGAGGTTGTCTTGAATATGGAGACCTAAGAATTTTGTATTCGTAACAGTTTTCAATTGTGTTCCGTTTAAAGAAAGACAAAGGGTAAAGATTTTGTGATACTATTGTGAAATGACATAGACACTGTTTTGTCAGTGTTTACAATGAGACGATTTGCATGGAACCAAGTCGAAGGGTTAGACAAAACATTTTGAGCGTTGGCGTGTTTACGTAGTAAATTAGTGTCATCAACAAAATGAACCATTTTGCAATCTGATGTGGATGATATGTCGTTCACGTACAATAAAAAAAGTATAGGATCGAGAATTGAACCTTGGGGTACTCCGCAAGTAAGTGGATTTGTTTCTGAAAGACAACACTAGAGTATTTTATTTTTAGTATAAGATATTTCGACCTGTTGATATCTATCTTTTAAATAAGATTTAAAGTCCACGATGCATAAAGAATGCAATTTGGATAGGAGAATTCGAATTCATGTTTAGAAACTATTTTATAGAAATGTTGATCAAAAGTATTAAAGTGTACGGACACATCGTATTCTTAGGATATATATCAGCACAATGGAGATTGAAATTCGAAAGTGTTCCAATTTCATCTCCTACAGTTGCTAGCAATGTTGCCAGATTTTCCGTAAAACGACGTTGCAAATTTCTCAGCGTATGTTTAAGAATTTCCTAAGAAAAACAGAGATTTATTAAAGGTTTCGTTCAGTACAGCTCCCAAACAGATTTTTCGAGCTGGTTTATGGTATAAACTAATTTCGAAAATCTGTAAGCAAATTTCACCCGGAATCAAACCAACGGTGTAGTGACAGTAGAGTTTCAGTGGAGCTTTATTTCTCTCAGCCAAATGTATTTTTTCCAAGTTGAAATACAATGTTTGTTGAAAAAGTCGACAAACAGCCTGTGTAAAATCTATCGCTTTTACTTCTTGATTGAATGCGATTAACTTATAAGATATTTCTAAATATACGAAAATCATTTGTTTAAAGAGAAGTATATTTGGTACATCCTTTAACGGTTATTAATTATCATTAGAGTAATACGGCTATTATTAATTTTGTTGTTCATTCTACGTGTTTAAAACTACCAAAGAAATAAAGACGTGTAGTTCTTTATCCTCCTTATTTCTATTCTTAGCAAGTCATACATTTTTAGAATTCCTTATTCTGAAAATGGTGGAAATGGTGTACAGTTGTGGAATGCGAACGGGTGGTGTATTGGTTCATATCCCTGCGATCAAACCAGGAGTCCCGTCTCGTCGACATTTTCACCTGACCGAATGTTATCACCTATCTTCTCCACGTGTAAGGTACACGGAAGAAATATACACAAGGTTTTAATATTTTATCTGGAGAGACTGATTTCATTTAACTACAGAGACTATTTATGAGGCGATATAACAGTTTGATTGTGTCGAACGTACCTTCTTTCTTGGATGAATTACACATGAAACTCTACATTAAAAAGTTTAGAATTGTATCGTCTTTTTTTACGTCGGTTACTCCCAAGTACTTCATTTATTTACTTTGAAGTGTGAATGTTTTCATCTGTAGTAAAAATTGAATACTTTTGTTCAATATATCACAGTATTTTGGGTTGAACTGGGAATTTTTGTTTTATTGTAAAAAATCTTATTGTATTCGAGGTTAAAGCTCTTCCACCTAACTCTATCTCTATTAATCTGTATCACCGTCTTCAAAATTTCATTCTTTTCTCATATGAATGTATGATTGAAACTGAACTCAACTGAACTTGCAATATCATAATATAATAATTTAATACGAATTAGGAAATCGAATTATGGCCTGTCGTGATATAATGTATGAAACGCTTTCTTCTATCGATTTCTCTTAAAGAATTTTATTGTGTGATGATAAAAAAATAAAATGTTTGTTGCAGAGTACAAGAAAAAGAAATTTTAACCTAATTTGTGAAGATTCGTCGAAAATGAAATGTTTTACATTATAACTCTCGTACATTCCGCGTGACCCAAAGAAATAAAAACGAAACCTTCTCCATTAAAATTGAGACTAAATTAATTGTGAAGGAATGCCAGCAGGGTATCCAATATCCAGAGATCATAATTGAAAGTTTTAAATTGAATCCGCGGAATCCGGCAAATTAACTGTGTCCAATATCTCAATGTGGGTTGGTTCAAAGGGCACAAGTCGGGGCTAATGCACTGCGAAATCGAACGCTGTTGCACTGCTAACGGAATACGAATGGGTGGAGTTGGCAACAATGTTATCGCTTCATCTCTTTTGGTGACCTAACCTTCCCAAGGTACACGCATCTGCATCTGAACCCGAGGACGAATATGTCGGTTGAACAAGTAAAACTAGTCTAAGCTATTCCCCATGGCAATGCGAAGTTTTTTACATGATTTATGTACTAAATTATTTTTTTCTAATTACAATGCTACTTAACAACCCGTCCGAAACAACAATACGACATTATGCAGTTTCTAGCAAAGAAAAGTTCCTAGATTCGGAGGGAGGTTTCTAGAATAATGTAAATTTAATATATCATGTATGTTTCAAATTGACGTTCTTATGCAGTGTTAATTATCGTTTGTTGAATAGTATTATATCCGTAATTTATGAACGTATAAATAAGAAACACGAGATAAACAAATTGTGAGTTTTTTAATTTAAAAAAGTTGTTGAGCTATAAAAATGGGCCAGACTTATGTATATTTAAAATCTATGTGGTTATACTATAATTGGCTTAATGAGTGTATTATCCTTTTAATGAAAATTCGTTTGTCTATCAAAAATTCGAGATTGATTGATTTTACCTTTCTTTCAAATGTTGCTGCTCTTCCCATGTTCGAAATAATTTACCAATCGATGTTTGTACATCTCCAAAGAGTATCTTAAAATATTCGCGATTTTAACTTCTTCAAGACAATGGCATATTCCAAAAAGTATGAAAATTTTCGTATTTTTTAATAAATTATTGATAGCAATATAACAATTAGAAACTGTTCATGACCTCTAAGGAGTCATTAACTCCTTCCATTTACTCTCCAGAAACCACAATCCAACAAATTCGAATATTGCTTTGCGCAAAGGAAAACTGGAGAAAACCCTGGTCGGTATGATACTACCATCTCACACCGTGGAATAGTAATTTTAATAATAATATATTAATAAATTATAACATTATTTTCATAAATAATTACTATTGCATATCAGATACATGTTGACGCAAAATATCATGTTCAATTCAATTCAAAAGGGCTATATTTTAACAACAACAAAAATATATAGTACATATGGCGGGGCTTAACACCCGTGCGCCTTACAGAGACCCTCAAATGTACCGTGGGCTGTGCATACTATACCCCAGTATTTACTCTCAATGAACTGAAACAGAAACTAAAATTAAAGGAATAAAAATATTTCGATTATTTGAAAGGGAAATTATATCAGTAGCGGAAAAAGAAATTAATAAATGTTAATAAGTTATAATAAGAAACAAAAATTACTGTCATGGCTATTTTTTAAAATATAATTTTAATTTTTAATCTCAGCTATTGTTATATTACTTAAGTGGCTGTTTCGTTCATTGAGCACCGTTGGGAACCACGGAAAACCAACGGTTAGGGCAAACGCGTTAAGCATAAAAGCAATCTGGTTGGTCACAGGAAACCTGTAACAGAACAAAAAAATTCGGCAGCAAAATCAAATAAATTCATAGAAAGAATACATACTTATCTGAATGGCAAATAACATGTGCATACATACCCTAATAAATCTTGTTTACATATTTATTTATATATACGTACATGTACATGGACCCATATTCGCACATTTACACATTTTTAAATCAATTAAAAAAGAGACTAAAATAGAATACTAATATTACTACTACTATCACTTAAAATACTAATAGTAATAATAGTAATAATAATAATAGCAATAATAATTTAAACATATTCAAATTGTGTGTTCATTCTGGTCAATCTCCTTCATCAGTTCCGCCTCCCTCTTTTTTCGAACCATACTCAGAAACCTGCCAGGGAGTAAAGTAACGGATATTCTATTATCTCGCATTATTTCAAAAGCTAGAGTGTAATTTCTTGGTTTACGATTGTATCCCCTTTCAAGCAGCCACTTTTGTCGACCTATTTCAGTGCTAACGTAATTTAACAGAATGTGGACTCAATCTTCTTGTTCCGTGCATAAAGGGCATTGCGAATCTCGATCCTCCCTCAATTTCCTTAATTTCCATCCCCCAAGTCGAAACCAAGCGTAACCTGCTCTTGCTACCTTGTTTAATTTGTAAGGTTTTCGCCCCCAGTCTCCTGCCACAATATTCTGTACAATTAGGNCCGTTATGTTTTGTTTCTCTATGCCTTCAAGTCTCTGAATAATTAATTCATAATCAGATCTCGTCGGAGCTGTCTGCCACAAGTGTCCTAGACCGGTAGTTTCGATTATAGTTCTAATTTTTTGACCCCACCCATCGTTACACGTTAACTCGTAGCAATCGTATATATTGTTGCTCCTTTCCCCGTTTCTTATTGAAACCCAATATTTAATGGCCCTCATCTTAATTTTTACTTCTAACAGTAAAACTCCGAATTCCCAAAGAGTACCACAGTTAGCTGTACTCGGAGGTACGCCAAGAGTATTTTTCAAGAATTTGTTTTGAAGCGAATTAAGTGATGTGCAATCCCCAACACCCCATATTTCAGCTCCATACGCTACTGCATGTACGAATAGTGACGTGTACATCGTTACTACAATCCTAGGATCAATGTCAGAGATGGTACCAGTACTTCTTTGGATTTCATTTAGAACATACATGCCTTTTTGTTTTGATTTTTGTATATGTCTTGACCAGGTTACGTTCATGCTTATTTTGACACCTAGATAAGTGTAATATTTAACTTTCCCGAGAGGTTGACGTTTGTAGTTCCAAATTTCATTTTTACTAAACATCCATCAGTTTTTGAACCCCATGACTTTAGTTTTATATACGTTTATATGTAGAGACATTTTATCACAGAACAGCTCCAACCTATCTGAAGTCCCGACGGTGTTGTGGAGAATAGAACATCTCCCTAAAACATCATCTGGCAGACACAAAAATCACATTTTTTGATTTGCAACCACACCTGACTACCAAGGACTTTACCCAGCACGGTTTACACCTGAGACCGTCTGGGAAACAACACTTCGGTTCTCTCCTAGCTTCACATCTGACCTCACATCATCCACCTGCTCCATTACCTCCTCCTGCACGTACCTCATCTCCTCCTCCACCTCCCTCTACTTCTACCTCATCTCCTCCACATCCCTCTGCTCCTACCTCATCACCATTTCCTCTTCCTATCTCCACACCCATTTCTTCTCCTGTCCCCGTTCTTTCACCTACTGCTTCCTCATCTCCCACGTCAACATCTATTCCTCCTGTCGCCCCCATACACCGTTACAACTTGCGCTCAGGAGTACGATGTGGTACTCGAAGGTGACAATCGCGTTCAGGTGCTGTGTGCGAGCTTCATCCGGAACTAGAAGCTGTACCAATTTCAAATTCCTCTCCACAATCTAACGTCGATTCCATTTCTCGTGAGTCACAAACTCTTTGCGAAAATAAAATAATTATATTTCATCATAATGTCCAATCCCTTTCAAACAAATTGACAGACATTGAAATTCTGGTACACGAAAGTCGATTTGATTTGCTATGCCTCACAGAGCATTGGCTTTCAACTAACAACATCAATGATACTGCTATTTCTAATTATTATTTAGCAAGTTCTTACTGTCGGCAAAATTTTAAAGGCAAAAATCCCCACGGAGGTACGTGTATCTACGTTTGTAATGATATTTTATCTTCTCCACTGACAGGCTACGAGAACTTCTGCGTAGATGTATTCGAAATTTCTGCAGTTAAACTGACCGATTGTCATACTCTCATCTGTCCTTCGAGAAGAACACTCAAAAAGCGTAGGGACCAATATATCTTGGGATAACACACAATCTGAGAAGCAATGAGTGATGACAAAAAAAAATTATAATTTATAAGAAAGAGAGTATGTTCCTCATTAAAATATAAGTTCGACTGCCAAAGTTTCGACTTTTAGTCAGACTTCCTCAAGGCTAAAATTACATGTATCTGCGGTCTGTAGCTTGACTTACAAGAAAAAGTAGTCATAAGGAAGAGACATTCTGTCAATAAATATTAACGTCGAAAGCGTATAAAAAAACCAAAACAACAAACGTATTTTGGTAATTTGATATATTTATTTTTGTGATTTTTCTGTAGGTATAATTTCTTCTTCTCTTATGAAATAAATAACAAGACTAAGGAAAAAGTATTCTGGTAAGTGATCTCGCACTAAAAAAACGTATCTTTGGGACCATAGAAATACGTAGAGATGACAAGACAAACATATCGAAAATATTTGTTTTTCAGGTCAATGTGAATGCGTGTATGCAAGATCTTCTGTTTTTAACACTTTATTAAGTGCAAAATATATTGTGCTTTCAATAACGAATTTCCATTATTCTAGTTGTACTTCCTCTGCACGCGTAGTAAAAGAGTGAAATGGATGGCTGATGACAAATTTCATATTGTGATCGCTCTCCAAAATTATGTTTGTCTTCTAGAACGATGGATTCTAAAGAGGTATTATTTCAGGTCATAGAACATGAAATTCTACTAATTCCTACTAAATAACGAAAGTTTCATATTTGATGACCAGCGTAAATCCAACAACGAAATATTGTGAAATTTAAATACAATTGGTGTGGTTGTGTAATTGTGTTTGCTCAGATCAAATCTACATTTAGTAACATTCATGAGTTTGAGAACAGATTTTTCATGAAATTAAATAAGTCTAAAGGATATATTTTAATCACATTTTATGTATATGTAGGTTGTATTAATTAGTTATCAGTTTTTGTTTAAAATTTGCGGATTGTTTTAATACCCATTTCTTTGTCTTTCTTGTTCGTTCGTTAAAATAACAACTTACAAAATGACCCTGAATCTGGAATGCTGGAACCAGTTGCTCACAATAACTTTCTATTTAGTTTTGTATTGTTATCACATAAATTGATTAGCTGATTTTGTATCCTTACTCCTAAAATCATGTTTAATGTCTAATCAATATATTTATCTTCACAAATATAAACAATGATGTTGATTCGTAAAAAAGTTACATAAAGAAAATATCTGCTTCTGAATTGCCTCGTTTGCCCTCTGCCATTGAAATCAATGAATTCTACGGCATGTCGATAGTAACGAAAGAAAGTGGAAAAAATTATGAAATTAATATCTGGGACAATGTAAGATAATTAATAAAATGCTATATTAATGGCGATGTTTTATTGTCTGACTATCTTGGATAATGTGCATGAGTACAACTCAATTGTCTTTTGAAGTCTAAATAAAAGTGATATGTTCCTTTTGTTATATTTTCTTAGAACTAAAAATAAATTTTTTGTACTGTTACTCTCTGAGCATATTTTTTTAAATGTTGCACGGATACAGTCAAGCGTTGAATCTTGCATCCATACATTTATTTCTGACGTAATTTATTTATTGGTTTAAAAATATAGAACATATCATTAGAATTAACATTTAATGTTATTCATTCAATTTATATCAAATTCCTTTCTATAATGACCTCTAAAAATAGGATAAAAGAGCTGTATGTCATTTTAAATTACAATAAACAACACAATAATTGATGCCAATGACCTTAAGTTCTTTGCGCCACTGAATAAAATTCAGAGGTTATAAGAATATTAATAAGTAAACCCTGAATGCGTATACCACGAAATGCATACGATATCTTGCGATGGTATTGCAACTTTTATTGATGATAAAACAATATCGATTTTATGGTAAGAAGCAAATCTTTTACGCAGAAGTTTAATTTGTTTTATTTTCCCTAGGACGCCTTTGTGAGAGAACAACTTGAGATGTCATTTAAGTATAGAGAATAATAAAGTTTATGGAAGTTAAGAACATAAAGAATATTTTTTGTTATGGTTAAGCAAGACGTGTGTAATAAAAATTTACAAAATATTTCTTTAATAGCGTAATAAAACATTTTCTCTCGTTACGATTTAATAGGGGTATATTCACCAGTACTAGTCTTCTATTGGTCTGCCAAATATGGAAGCAGTTTCAAGTTTCCCTACGATTGGTCAAACGAAGTTGAGAAGCTTTTTCCCCGTCGCAGAGGAGTGCAGTTGCAAACTTAACAAATCCAAACTGCTAAGGGCGCGGAACTTAGAATATTTTTTGTGGGCCCTTTTATAATTCGAGGATCGTACATTGTGTTTTCACTCGCGTGCCGCAAAAAGAGTTCGGGCGGTCGCATATGGCCTGTGGGCCGCCATTTGGATAGACGGAAGGAATATCTGTCATATAGGAAAAATGTAAGAAAAACTGTTATAAGAAAAACTGTAATACGAAACTGACGAGAAAGAAGATTTACGTGTGTTTGAGCTTAAATATATGGATCATTTACTTGGAAGTGAAAGTTATGAGAAAGAATGTGTTATATCAATTTTTTATTTTATTCTATTCTCCTATAAGACGTCTTATTGATACTATGGCATTTCATAAATCCCATTCATAATCATTACTTCAAAATAGTTTGAATATCATAATACAATTGTAGCGGTGCTACATATTAATGATACCCCTAAATAAATGTGAATTCGGCAGAAGAAAATTCATATAAACTATAAAATAATTTTAACGAACAATTAGCAACAATAGTGTGTTCTAGAACATACCATGACAAAAGAGTGTAAATACTACAGTTCAATAATAAGCGAAAATATTATTAGTGGACAAATGAATAAATAACTCATATTAGAAGAAGGAAATTATTAATAGTATTATTAGAATCGGATTTTATTCCAAAACCATAGAAAATTATTATTATTAAAAATTTAAAATTCAATAGAAAATTATTAGAATTGGTTTTCATTGAAATTCAATTGAAAATTATTAATATTAAAAAAATTATTAGAATTGTATTTTAATAAAATACAATAGAAAATGTTCAATGCGTTATCAAACAGCCGTGCCCACACCCGGATGTGAGGGTGAGATAATTTTTTCCAAATTGCATTCAATAGAACTATTAATAGTATTATTAGAATTGGATTTTCTTCAAATTCCATAGAAAAATAATTAAAATTAGAATTGAAAATTCAATACAAAATTGGATTTTATTGAAATTCAATTGAAAATTATTAATATTTAAAAAAATATTAGAATTAGATTTTAATAAAATACAACAGAAACAATTTATTAGAATTGGATTTTAATCATAGGACAATCCATTGAATTATAATTGGATTTCATTCATAGGCATAGGACAAAAAAACACACACGTGGTATTCGTAAGCATATGGTATTCGATTCGAATAAAAAGACTACTTCATATGACATTCAAACAAAATAAAAAATAAAAAATAAAATATTTATATAAAGATTCCACTATGGAACGCCATCCACTTCACTCTACACTAGTATTCGACCAAGACTATACGGCATTTCATTCTGCCTTGCATTCGTCATAAGAACCATACGCTTCGATTACGTGTCCTCCTCCTCATTCCTTCTTCCCTTCCTCCCCAAACACTGCCTTTCTTCCTTTTCAATACCACTGTACACCCAATATCCCAATACTTCATTGATCCTTTGTTGCTACATATTCATTTTTCCTTTCAAACTATATCCCAACGTGTGTTGATTTCGTTTACGCGACGATTCAAACCCACACCACCTCGGAAATAGGTTTCGCTTCGGCATAGGTGATTTTGGAAGGGATGTTCTTACCACCTGGGATTTTCCAGTGGCTCAGCTCCGGCATTTCCCGCCAAATCACCAAACCACAACATCCGGTCAAAAATCTATAAATAGTTCTTATCAGGCACTGCTCCGGCCACTATACACTACTCTAGTGACCAAACGTCATTCACTTTTAGCACAGTAATAAAATTAATACTGATGATTTCAAATTGATTCAAAGCATTTTTATTCAATTAGTTTAATTAATGTTAAGTAACGTTAATAATTTATATTTTGTTGTAGCAGTTGTTTACATAGCTATTAAAATCTTGACTCAAAATCATTCTGATAACAATAATTTATAGAGTCATTAATAACGTACCATATAGGTATTTTATAATTATCAACAAATTCATCAAACTAAACGACAACGAATAAAAAAATCAGTTAACCAGATATAGAAATTAATTTATTTTCTTTTTTGTTGAAGACAAATTGAGTTTTTTTGAAGACCAAAATGAACATTGATAGAAAAAAATGACGACTGAGCTAAGCAAGGTTACATTCAGATACATACTGATTCTCCTATATATTTTCTATGGTAGTGCTGGTCGGGCGTGAGCTCGAATTCATTACGTGCGAATTTCCTTTCATTGTCACTTTTAATAGTTCCATCTCACTCACATATTTAACACGTGTTACAACATCCAGATTATTAATATTAATTCCACAACAATACCTTGATGGGTTTCACAACTTCGACACACAATGTTCGCATTCTTCTCCTCTTCCTCCTCCTAATGACATGTACAACAGCAGATAACGTCCGTGCTCCGTTCATGACACATGGTCTCTGACCGTGAGCTCATAATGACTTCAATTACCATCACCATCTTCCAGAGGTTCGATTTTCCTTCTGCACATTGTTCATACAACGCGCTATCCCTGGAATATCAGGAAAAAGCTACCACCTTCTTAAAAACTCTCCTTTCAACCTTTCAACAAATGCGCTCCTTCCAACCTCTCTGTAATTCTCACTGATTCTCACTTCCCCATTGCCGACCGCCGACTTCTGTTTATCCATCTCCGCAAGCCGGTGCAGACTCGCTCTCGTCGGTCTTCTGCCGGGCGCCGCAGCGAAGCTCGTCGCCTGTCGCCGCCCCAGTCACCAGATCCGCCTATTGGCTCTCGCCAGACTTGCTTGAGTTCACAACGCGGGCTGCCGCGGCGGTAGCAGTTTATTCTAGTTTTACTTGTTCAACCGACATATTCGTCCTCGGGTTCAGATGCAGATGCAGATGTAGATGCGTGTACCTTGGGAAGGTTAGGTCACCAAGAGAGATGAAGGGATAACATTGTTGCCAACTCCACCCATTCGTATTCCGTTAGCAGTGCAACAGCGTTCGATTTTGCAGTGCATTAGCCCCCACTTGTGCCCTTTGAACCAACCCACATTGAGATATTGGACACAGTTAATTTGTCGGATTCCGCGGATTCAATTTAAAACTTTCAATTATGATCTCTGGTTATTGGATACCCTGCTGGCATTCCTTCACAATTAATTTAGTCTCAATTTTAATGGAGAAGGTTTCGTTTTTATTTCTTTGGGTCATGCGGAATGTACGAGAGTTATAATGTAAAACATTTCATTTTCGACGAATCTTCACAAATTAGGTTAAAATTTCTTTTTCTTGTACTCTGCAACCAACATTTTATTTTTGTATCATCATACAATAAAATTCCTTAATAGAAATCGATAGAAGAAAGGGTTTCATACATTATATCTCGACAGGCCATAATTCGATTTCCTAATTCGTATTAAATTAATATATTATGTTATTGCAAGTTCAGTTGAGTTCAGTTTCAATCACACATTCATATGAGAAAAGAATGAAATTTTGAAGACGGTGATACATACAGATTAATAGAGATAGAGAGAGTTAGGTGGAAGAGCTTTAACCTCGAATACAATAAGATTTTTTACAATAAAACAAAAATTCCCAGTTCAACCCAAAATACTGTGATATATTGAACAAAAGTATTCAATTTTTACTACAGATGAAAACATTCACACTTCAAAGTAAATAAATGAAGTACTTGGGAGTAACCGACGTAAAAAAAAGACGATACAATTCTAAACTTTTTAATGTAGAGTTTCATGTGTAATTCATCCAAGAAAGAAGGTACGTTCGACACAATCAAACTGTTATATCGCCTCATAAATAGTCTCTGTAGTTAAATGAAA
Source organism: Laupala kohalensis (assembly GCA_002313205.1). Classification (NCBI taxonomy): domain Eukaryota; kingdom Metazoa; phylum Arthropoda; class Insecta; order Orthoptera; family Trigonidiidae; genus Laupala; species Laupala kohalensis. The sequence continues at coordinate 530,189 of NNCF01128849.1, read as the reverse complement.
TCAGTCTCTCCAGATAAAATATTAAAACCTTGTGTATATTTCTTCCGTGTACCTTACACGTGGAGAAGATAGGTGATAACATTCGGTCAGGTGAAAATGTCGACGAGACGGGACTCCTGGTTTGATCGCAGGGATATGAACCAATACACCACCCGTTCGCATTCCACAACTGTACACCTTTTCCACCATTTTCAGAATAAGGAATTCTAAAAATGTATGACTTGCTAAGAATAGAAATAAGGAGGATAAAGAACTACAAGTCTTTATTTCTTTGGTAGTTTTAAACACGTAGAATGAACAACAAAATTAATAATAGCCGTATTACTCTAATGACAATTAATAACCGTTAAAGGATGTACCAAATGTACTTCTCTTTAAACCAATGATTTTCGTATATTTAGAAATATCTTATAATTTAATCGCATGGAATCAAGAAGTAAAAGCGATAGATTTTACACAGGCTTTTTGTCGAGTTTTTCAACATAGTGTATATATATATATATATATATATATATATATATNTATATATATATATATATATATATATATATATATATATATATATATATATATATATATATACATACATACACATATACACAATCCAAGACTATACATAATTACAAAGAAATGTATTCCTGCAACCCTAAATACTACCTGAAAGAGAAAAGCTCAGGTATCGCACAGATTAAAAAAAAGTAGGTTCGCATCTTAATGCGCACTTTCACGTGTTCATTCACAGTTGGGTCAAATACAGAAATTCAACGTAAATTTCCATACATCTCGTCCTTTTCTTCCACAAAAACACAACATAAATGAAATAATTAACACCCAATGACTATTCACATACTTTCTTCATCTCAATTAAATTAAAATTCTTGGTATCACTCACACCTGTGGATCACCAGTACACAGGGCATCATAAATGAAAATTCTCACCACAAAATTATTTAAAAAGAATCTGGGTTGCCCTTTTGTATTTCTCCTCACAAATAAGAGAAATGAAATTTCTCCCACTTTACCGACAAATTTCGACATTTAAACAAAAATTACAAACAAAAAATATTAATTTACTCTACTGTTATGATCATAGAGTTAGATGATTTTCACATTTATTAAATGTTCAATTCCTTTCCTTTCATCACTTAAATTCACATGATATTCGTAAGCTGGACGGAACAAAATTTACATGATTTTTATCGCCTACTTCCAGCTGTGAAAATCACCACTGAAATTGTTTCTTCTTTCGGTCAACATTAATTCTTTCATAAGGTATTAATTTAACTGTCTTTTCTCATATTTTTTCATTTTATAAAATTCATCATAATGCATTTTGTCGAGGTCAGTTTATTTACACATTCCCCAGTCAGAGACAAATTACAACAACGTTTAGAATTTACTAGTTCATAGAATATATCCTTTTCGGACGCAATACTCACAAACACATCAGAGAGTTCGACCTTGACGTCCAAAAGTTTATCCACGTGAACAGCCTTCCTCACCGTGGCTGCGCTCGACCCGCACTCTTTCTGGACTAGTTTTGTTCGAAAATCGACTATTCGCGTATCCCTGCTGCGTAGTACTTCACTTTCCTAAAGCCTTACGTTCGATCTTCGCGAGAACAAATAACTTTTTCAACGCACAGCTGTTCTGTCTCTTTCAATCACGTATCGTATGAAATTTCTCCACGATCACGACTTGTGACTTGAAACTCTCCGATAACAAATGAAAGTCCGTCATACGCGATTACGTGCAATTGAAATTTTACAACAATTAAGTATATCGTCATTAACAACTGATCGGATAGAAACTTCTCTGTCCTCACACTTTTATCGAGTGACATCTGTGACCAATTCACCTAGAGATCTACTTCTATCCTCGTCGTTGATAAATTCTCAAGACACCCTCGCTTTCCTTGCTACCTCCCAGGAAAAATCATTTCCCGTACTCCAATTTTCCTCCTTCTCTCATTGTACTTTCTAGACCCATTGATAATCCCCACTGATTTCACGCCTTGGTAGCCTGCAGCGCATCTCATTCAGCTCGCTCGGAGATTCAAATATTTGTCATCGCGAGCTCCGTTTGACGTCACCTCTCGCCGGAACTAAACCAAGCGCGCTCCTTTCAAATTTAACTTGTCACAATTTAGGATATCTTTTCGTATAAATTTGGGCCTCTTATAAGATCATCAGAAAATATATATATATTCAACTCAATTCATTCTTCATTTTACCCTCCATCCACACAGATATTTCACCATTAACTCTAAAATCCCAGTTCGTGAAAATCTTAACTATTTACAATAATAAAATGAATCAGAGAATATTGATTGCAAAATTTCCTGAGTTACATTCGTGTATTGAGTTGCAGAGCTTGTATATTCATGGGGGTTTCTCATGAAAATCTGAAAGACTTTTTCAGATACTGTGAGTAGGATATTAAAAGAGGCAAGGGGTGGTGGTGGATCATCCATGTTATTTTGCGTAAGAAAGACTCCGGAAATTACCAAGCAGGAACCTAAAAATATATGAAAACTTTCGATCAGACAATCCGGACAGTTAAACCAGACTAGAAATACTAAAATTCCCTCCCGGTGGTATTCAATCACTCATATTCCGACAGAAAGAAGGTTATTATAATTCCAAGCGACCACTGGCAATAGTTTGTATTACAATGCAAATCAAGAACAACCATCGAAGTGATATAAATGGGGAAATGTGGAAGTTCAGACCTGCGACAAAAACTCGAGTATCTCGTAGTATTCAGCTCCAACATTTTACCTGTATCAAATCAAGCAAATTCCCAAAATTTGAGTCAATCGATGTACATAAATTAATGTTAGCGAGACTCCACTTTTTGACGTTCATCCCTGCCCATTGGTTCTCGTCGTGCTCTAGTGGTTTCTAATAGTGGAAGAGTATACTTGTGATTATATTGGCCCTGTGCATGAAAACATCCATGAACAATTTACGACGATACAGAAAAATTCAATACGAAGAATAAATAAAAGTTTACGTCTCATTCTTCACTTTTATTTCTGAAATCGTAAATGGAATAACACTCCAACATCGGATCTGATTCGCCTAAAATCTTTTCAATGTTTGCTGCCAATGACAAATGAATTGGACAAAAGCTTTCGTGTATTATTTACCTTCACGATATTTTCAAATGGGCAGTAATTAACTACAACAGAAACTCGTAGATTTTTATAGTCTTTCACAGAAGTTCATACTTGTTTCTCCAATTATGTACAATATAATAAAGCAATACACAAAAATTAAATATATATGGAAAAGGCTTACATGCCCACATTCCCGGAAGAGTTATGAAATTGGCATAAAGATACTGAATTTCTTCCATTAAAATGAAATTTATTTAACTTAGAAAAAAATTAAAAAATCAACATTCACAGTCCAGAAAATTTGATTCTGCATAAATTAAATCTTCATGCAAAAAATATTTTGATGTTTATGGTTCTCTTTTTAAGGAGTTGGATTAAGATTGCGAAACCGACATCCAAAAAGAGAGATACGTTTGTATATGTTCAATTGACATTATGGTTTGAAAGACATAAAAAGTATAGAATAATACAATTTAATGAGAGAAATTGCAGTAAATATCCTAAGTTTGTCTGAGAAAGTGGTATTTGATTCGAATAAAGATTGACATGGCAAATGGTCTGTATATAAGAGAGGATAAATACAAACTAAATATCAACAAAGAAGTACTTTTGGGGTGAGGTTAAAAAGATATAATTAACATGTTTATGCGTTCTTACATTCAGAATGCCTAAAGAAAACTGTGCAAGTTTCAACCGATTTAGATAATTCCAGCCCGAGCCCCCGAGGGGTTGAAACTCATATCGGGATTTAACATTTTGGAAATTTAACGTTTATCGTAATGTTCAAAATATTTAGCAGTAATATTCTTCTTCTGTAATGTATTGATTTTAACGTATGAATCCAACACCATACTTTACTTTGAACGCGTAATCAAAGTTAAAAAAGAAGATTTCAATTAAGAACATATTTTATAACAGTTCATTAATAAAAATATTTTTATCCGTGTAGTAAGCTTAATCTATGAAAAGAGAAATATTATATTTCTTAGGATGATAAATATTCCATCTTCCTTACCCATTATAAGAAATTGCAAGAAAACCATACCCCCTCACTTATAAAATTTCGAACAGAAGAAAAAAATTAAAAAGTTAAATGTTTCTCTCCATAGTGTGGCTGCAATATTCGGATTTGAGTTCCTCTATGAGCAACCCTTTGGCCAAACTAGAATAGATAATGCGGTCATAGCACTACTTCTCCCAGGAATGATGTGAAAGGCATTCAGATGAAAGCGAAGGAAGGAAAAGGGTGAGTGGTTTGGATAACCCATTGATTGGCCCTAGGGTCGATGATGGTAACAAAGGTATCACTATCCAAAGAAGCCACAGCTTCAGTGAAGCTCAGTTGACTCAAAGGCAAAACCGGGAATGCGCTTATGCGAGAATCTCCTCAATTCATCGACGTGAGCTCGCTTCATGGATTACGCGATAAATTTCACTTCAAAAGAGAACTTCACTATGTCATCAGGACGAACACAAGACACAAATAAATATAAAAAATGCCTTACCGCAGAAAATAATAAAAATACACGAGAGTTTATTCATGAGGAATTATTTAGGATTTGAAACAAAGACTATTCTTTTGCTACACAAGTGAGTTTCACCGTTTTATCGAAATCTTGATGGTAATAAAAAAAAGCATTATATATAATTTATTAATTACAAACCACATAATATAGAAAACACAAAAATGTATTAGAAGATTGGCGAAAGAATAATAATAATAATAATAATATATGGAGAATTAAAAAACGAAGGAGAAAATAATAGTATTTTTAATATTACTTGGTAGTTGTCATTATCAAAGAATGATAAATTAAATGTCGTTGGTTTGTATTTTTATTGAGTATTTACACTGAGTAACTTACTGACAATGGCTGCTATGCAGCCGAAAAAGCCATTTAGCAATAAATATATGAGCAACAAACCAACGACATTTAATTTATCATTCTTTTTTAATAGTGATATATTATGTGTTAATTTTTATATTGATTCAGAATACGGACATTTAATGATGATCGTTTATCTTTTCAAGACAATGAAACACGAATGAAATATCAGTCAATATATTTTTGTGGAAGAATAAAACATTTTTTAATAAATAGTCGAAAATCATAAATCGTAGAAGACGCTATTAAACCATTAAAAGTAATTCTTTGTTGAAAATGAGATTTTTCCTACTTTCGATTATTTCATGTTATTCATTGCAATTATCTGGAATACTGCGGAATGACAATGGTTAATTCAAATTTTAATATTAATATATATTCGTAATTTCAAAAATGTAAATTGACATGAAGTATTAAAAAGTGCTTTTAAGAATTCAACTCAAGACGGTGCATTTAACTCTTACGAAACGAGAAATCGTCTATTTCTATTCCTCAGCTGTTATCCTCTGAAAAAAACTTGGAAAATAGACATCTAATTCACCCTCGAAGGAATTTCCACTGCTCTGAACACAGACTGAATCCCTCCCGCATACAAATATTCCGATAAATTCAATTAAACGCATGAAAGCACATTGAAGAAAACGATGCAGTCTTTCCGTAGCGCAAGGAACCATACAACGTGGTTCAAGTGAATCAGTGAACTTTTCTTATGATTGTTATGTAGGGGATGCGACGAGATGGAAATTTCTTACTGAGACACCGAAAGAATATTGGGTCACGGAATTTAGACTTCAATTATTTCTTACATCATGAGTTTATTGAGTTGTGAGTAGAGATATTTTATAAGTATACCATGGTTATCATGTGTCAATATAGGGTTTGGAGATGAAGTTTCAAAGAAAGGGAGAATGATGAACAGTCGGAAAAGCTAGCATGAAGAATTATTCTGAACAGTGAAGTACATTTTAAACATACTGTTCTACTGTATATTTTTTCTTAGTCCTACGGTTTTGAATCATCCCAATTATCGTTGTGGTTTAAATATTAGTATACGCCAACAATATTTTAAAATGCACGTCATAAGGATTAACTGATTTACTATTCAATGATATCCGAAACCATGTAATTAACTTTTGATGGTGAGAGGGGTAAAATCCAGTAAGTCTTCATTATATTTTGCTCTGAAAACACAAATAATGGTTCTTTCTCAATTCAAATCCAATAGTTAGTTAAAAAATGCGGAAAAAATTCTTCACATTTCAAGTAACATGAATTCAAGCATTTAAAATATTTTTTGTTTATTATGTACGTAATTTAGCTTATTAAATTTATTTTTTATTATTACATGCAATAAGCTTCACATTACTTCTAGACCAGAATCTAACAGAAAAATATATTATAACATATTAAAATATTTCCACATGTACAGTTCCTGCAAGGGACCTAATGACCTTGACGTTTGCGAGCCCTAAAACCCCAAGAAAAAAACAACACATGTACAGTATGTACAGTACAGAATGAAATTTTGGGTTAATATATAATGAAGAAATTTCTTATTTTCTTAGATATTTAACTCTTTTCAGTAAAATGGAAAATTTTCATGATATTAAGAAATTATAAAAATAAATAAGGGAAAAATATGCGAAAAACAGACATTTGTGAGGATTGTAAAAGAATAATATAAAACCAACGCTAAAATATGCGTGTTTGATTGATAGAGCAATAGAGAATGCGTTGAACAAATCAAGGAGAAATAGAGAGCAAGAGAGAAGGCAACTGAAACCCTTTCTGCTTTGACGTCCACACTACGGCCGAATGGACCAATGAGAGGGGTTTCTGCATAATGGACGGTCGTCGTGTGGTCGTCGGTGGGTTTAACAGCATTCACACTTGCCTCCTCTTCCCCATCCCCTAGTGACGAAGTTCTAAACCCTTTAGAAGCGGGGTGGCTGAGTCTCTGTGGATGAATAAATAACGGGTGGATGCTTCCCTTCCGTCTACCCCCTGTGGCGACCACGAGGAACAAGTCCTGCCCATATCTGTGCCCACGTCCAGGAAGATCAGCATTTCCGATTTCCACAGACGTCATTACCACATGCACCACTTCCAGGAATGACGTAACCCTCTTTGAACTTTCATAATGGAGGGATTGGGATTGCTTTATGATGGTGTATAATGCTCTATAATTAACACAAAAACAAACTTAGAGCTGACAAAATGAAATTGGAAGAAGGAAAATAAGTTTCTCTCTCTTATAACTCATATATTTAGAAAACAAACAAAATAAAAAACGTAGTAGAGATATTTACGTCTATCATTATTATACAGTTATAAAATTTGACGACCTTTTATTCTATTTTATTCTATTTATTCTAACGATGTATAGTAAAATATAGTATTGACCCCGCAGCCAAAGAAAGATAATGAAATGTAACCAATGGAGCGAAAGCGCGGTGTTGTCATATGTCTTCTGCGGGGGGTGACCCATTCAAGACTGCCCGCCGCAACACCCACACATAGGCTGCTATAACCCGTGGAAAAGCTTATCTCAGGAATATCGTGTGTCCTACCGGCAAAAGGTTAGATAAAGCCCGCCGTCCCAGCCTGTATATCAATTCTGTCGGTTCAGCAATGCAGGTTATGGAGAAAATTTTATCAATATTTTATACAAACTATTTATTAATGTTATCCGATTTCGTATTTTGATATTTTGTCTAAAAATATTGGGCTTATGTAACGAATTTGATTAAAATGAAGTAAATACATATATTACTAGAAAATATTACATTTTATTTTTATTTTATTCAGAAACAAAATAAGAGATGAAGATTTTATCAGTATAATAACTCGCAGCTAACTTTTTATCTTATCTAGGAATTTTTGCTGAAATTTTTGAATCCGCCACTGTCTTACGGCCCTTGATCGGAATTGATGGGATGTTCTTCCGGAGAGTAAAATTAGTTTGCTGTCCTCCACGTGGTCATACGCAGTTTGTACTGTTTTTGACAATAAATTTATTATTATTATAAACCTAATATTGAAAGAAATGTTTCTAAAACATAAATAAAGGAAATATTATGTTATGTTAATATAATAAAAAATATGTTAATGTGATGCCTCTTGGACATACAGAATTCTACGTATATACTATGGGGGGTTCAATCTCCACACATTGTGAGAACACTTTTAAGGTCTCAAAGCTACAAATCCTCAGAAGAGATATCCAGGGTAAGCGCGTGGATACGTCGGAAGTAAAACTTAAATTAACGCTTACCTTCATCTTGGACCTCCCTTTACTCTACGCTTCCTCAAATTTGAAACCGAAACTACAAAAAAGGTTTCCTTTCGGTTTCTTTTGGCTTAAATCACGAAAAATTGCTAAAAATTTCTCTTCCTATTAACAGTTTATAATTTCCGTACTCAACCAAAAAACGTAGCCCGAATTTTGGTGAAAATATTCTATTTGGTTTCATACACTGATGCAAATTTTGATACTTTCAAAACGAACTTCAAAAATTCACCTTCAAACAAATTTACTCAAAATTAAGAAAATTGTGGTTTCGAACTGAAATAGATCTAAATCATTAAGATTTGCAAGTAAAATTTTCAATGTCACGTTTTGGGATTATTTCAATTATAACCTCTTGTTTAGCGAAGAAGAAAGAAAGAAATATTGCTAATTTTTCTGTTTATAATGAGGCTACAGGAGTATTTGTATAATTTATTAGTTAAGGACACTGACATGATGAGTTAATAAACTTTTTATTAACTGAAATAACAAACAAGTTCGCTTATTTATTTGTGAAGTTCTTTCGTCTGTCCACTTTTCAAATCAAATGACTGTTTTGCGGAATTACTTTCCAATGATTAGCTGCATTTACATAAATATTTGAATTGATTTATCAAATAGATCTCTCAAATATTTTGGAGCTCCATTGAAGACCAAGAAAAGAATAACACAAATTTATAATATTCACTGAATTTGACCGAACAATAGCAGCGTTACAACCCATCTAATATTTAAATATTTCGTGTATAACGAACGAGAAAAAAATAACCTTGTCTCGCACCGGACTCCGGTGCATCGATAATGCATTCTTTCTCTTTGTCGGTGTCGCCGAATGTTTAAATCTTTCTTCAATAAATCTGTCTTAAATCAAGTAGTGTAGAAGTGCCTCTATACGTATAAACCAGAATGCATCTTTGACGCCCTTCTCTATTGAGGTTTTTCTTCAGATGTATTGTAATTTTACTGAAAGTGAAGGTAATGACTTCCATTTATGGAGTAGATTCAAAAGGAGAAGACTCAAAAGAATACGATGTAGTATCTGAACATATTGGAATTTCTGGAAGTAGACTTTTTTCAACATTCCTTGGTTAGAAACTCACATTGCTATTTATTAACGATTAATTTGTTTCATTAATCATCATCATTCATCATCGAATGACACTTTGCGGTGTGCGCTATACTTTTCAGTTCCAAGATTGCACTTCTCTTACATTTTATCGGAGAGAGAGATACACTCACATCTGAAAGTACTGTGTTCTCTATTCTTCAAAGTTATATAGCAATATTTCTTTTAATATTTTTTATTGAATTTTGACCTAATAGAAAACTTCTTTATTCTATTTATGGGGTCACATTCTTAATCTTAGGTTGTCGGTTTTTAACGTTATTCCGTCAGTTTTACGAACATATAATTCAGTCTTTAGTGAGAAGTGGGATTCTATTGACTCAGCGAGTTCTTTCTTCTTTCTAGCTATATTCTCAGAGAAAGAAGACGCTGAGGAAGTTCCAAAGGAAACGAGTTGATCGTCCTGGCGATAAAATGAAGATCGATGTCACTCTTTTATTCCTACCACTCATGTCCTCCGCAGATGCCAAGTTGGAGTGTGATAGACGACGTCGTTTGCTAGGGAGGTGGCCGATTTCAGTGTACATACTATTTTGTTAGTTAGATATTGAAAATCTTTACGGACAAGAGGAATACTTATAGTTATAAGTTGTAGACCCAACTTCTATTAAGAATTCGAACAAAATATTGAAATTCTGGATAATCTTTCGTGATGGACACATCATATTAATTATTGAGGTCAGTCTTACGCGTCTAAGCAGAGAAGAAGGCCAGTCGGTCGCATGACGTAGGAGCGAGTTACATATAAATGGAGGGCGCAGAGGAGGCTCACTCTCCACTCGACAGGTACTCCTGTACTCGTACTCGGACCGAACGCCATCGGATAGTTCTCGATAACTGGAGCTCTCTTATTCCGCTGGTCGAAGGATCGCCTCGCGGTCCACGCCAGAATAAGGACCTCACTCCTCGAGCCGGCCCCACCCGCCTTGCTATCGCACGACCAAATGGCCGAGCCACCATCTGCCTCGGGCCCGTGTCGACTGTCTCCACGAATCTCCGCTGAACCGCCCAGGTCTGCCACGACGTGAGTATTAAACGCATTTTATCGCATCTGGAGTTTCACTCGAACGGAACATTTCCTCCCTTCCTTCCTCTCTGCTCTATCCTGTGTCTGACGTCCCTCAGGCCGGCAGCCGCTCGACGGTCCCGAGCGAACGCCACGACAAATCTACAATATGAATGAAAATTACATACGCTTGAATAACAATGGCACCTATTAAGTGAAAGAGGTCATATTTTAACATCTTCAACTCAGCGTTAATCGAGTTTAAGTCTCATGCTACTGATCTTTCATTTTTAGTACAAGAGAGAGTTTGAAATTTCTCAAAATGCTGTTACGAAGAACTATGAAAGATCATTACCAATTGGTCGATAAACGCCAAAATTAGAAACCCCTAAAATACTTCGACTATATGAGTGCTGTTTGAACTTCACAAAGAGTTAAAGTTAATAAGCGGAAATAAATGAACAACACATATGGTTGTTGGAAACACCTATGAAGGTAACAATGTGCTGTGGTTTTAAAAAATTAGCAATAAAAAAGATTACGTTAGCTTTTTCTGAATTTTTTATAGGAAGTTTGTTGTGTAGAAATTAAAATTTTATATTCCGTTTGAAGAAGTGGTTTTGGATCAGCTGCGAACGTTTGCTGAGGTGGCGTGCTCATGTCGTAAAAAACATGGACACAGACAGAATCCTTATGCAAGGACAAGAGAGATGGATTCGCAGAGAAGCGGCCAACGATGTCCCTCTCTTTGTATCATATGCAATTAAATATCAGTCTGCAACTACTAATGGCTCATTTTGTGTGCGTCTATCTCTCACCACAACACTAAATTCAATGAAATTTGATATGCCTGGCGTTCATCTGTGTCATGTGGAACACTTTTTATGTCAGTTATCTATAATTCACGTTGTGGAAGTTGTGCTCGAAGGTTTTTTTTTAAATTTTCGTTCACTCTAAACACCAACGAAAGATTAATGATTTCACTGGAAAGAGGTGCGCTGTGGATTGAAGACGATAGTATTAATGGACAGATCAGTGAATTATCTCCATATGAAAATTAATTTTTATAACTTTAACTGTTGTATCAAATACTGTAAATTCGTTGAGTATGAAATAATTTTTTTCCCACTACTTTTACTAATACGTTATTAAAATAAATTAAAATAGAATTAAACCACTAAGATATCTTTCATTGGTATCAATAACAGAGTTTGATGTACTTCATCTTCTACGTAATTCAAATAAATGTAATAATTTTTTATGGTGGAAATATTATATTTAATGTAGAAAATAATTTTTTGTAAAATATAGTAAAAAATGAATAAATAAAATAGAATTTATACTCCACTATTATCTATTTGACACTGAGTATTTCACAATGGTATTTAATTTTTTGCAGGGTCTAACGCGTGAATAACGATTGAGTTGGTTTTCCTGTTTGATTGATTGATTGATTTATTAATGTAACCATTATGTTTTATGCAAACTGTCATGACGTTTGGATGTAGTGGAAAGCACACACACGTTCGTAGAACCATGCGATCACATCCCGATTTTTTATAAAGCAGCATTGCCAGAGTTGATTGTAACAGACCCTGGTGTATTTCAAACGAGAGAAGCGAGTTCCTTCATACTGTAAATATTAAAAAACTATCCTACTAGCCTTTTATCCTAGTAGCCGAAAAGTACGAATCAACCCCTCCATCATAATTCACAATATTGTTTGAAAATTAATTTGTATAAAAATAATACGTACATCGTTGAGAGTGAAAACATGGCTCTAAAAATGTGGTTAATTTTACCTCCTTTACACGAGGAATAATCGTATTGTTTTCAACATTTTCGAAACAAATTGAAGGCTTTACTTACTTTTCATTATATATTTAAGCTTGTTTGGGGAAAAGGAGTGGAATGTTCATAGGGTTTAATAATTGCAAATCAAGTAGCTTCATCTAAAAATACTACGACACGAGCTTACAAAAAATGGAAAATGTGACAAGTTCTCACATTAATTGTAACGGCTGACATAATATTTATAAGTGTAGTGCTGGTCGAAAACTGGAAGATGTCAGATACACAAAATAACGAATGACGTACAACCGCGAAGAAAGTGTAAGGAAAGAACGTGTGGGTTACGCGGCACAAAGGTTGGTTCCCTTAATGAAAAAGGAAAAGACAACTAATGAATGTCCCGTCGAAAGAGAAACCATGGAGAGGCTACACAGGAAGGAAACTGAAGGTCACGAGACACATTGTGGAGAATTTTATGACAGGGATGGGAGATGAAGCACGGGTTGCAGGGACCAATTGCCGTCTCAGGATGTTAAAAGGCATGTGGGGACCGTGACGCGAGCCAAAAAGCCGACAAAGAATACAAGGATAGAGGAGGTCGATCGATACTTGAGTGAGTCAAGTTCCCTGGAGGCAGCGAGCGCTGACGCTGTGGAGGCGTGAAAAGCAACAGCCAATTCGAGCGAAGGAGAAGCAGAATTGGTGCTGGGAATTTCCCTTGAGATGAGACCCAATGAATGTTAAAGAGCAAAAGGGGATTTTGAAGGAGCGATAAAGTGAGGATGATTAATAACATAAAAGCGCGAACAAAATTTTAGAGTTAATATATAAAATTAATAGCTAAATGAGATTCAATAGGTGTGTTCCTGTCAAAGAAGCAAAACTGGGTCCCTATAAAATGTTTCTATGTTACGTTTCTCTCGGTGCCTTCTAATGTGTTTAACTTCAATTTTTTAAAGTTAAGTTATGTGTTTCACGTGAATAATTTTAATATGAATTTAACGTGTCTTCAGTTGTGATATGATATAACTTGAATTTATTATGCGAACTTCCATAGTGTAATATAGTATGGTGATTTCCAACAACTACGACATGTGGAGTCGAGTACGCAGTTGGACTAAATAAACACGTAATTCATTTCTGTATTGAGCACCATTGTAAGCAGATGATCGAATAAATTCATAAATTTTATAAATTTATTGTCAAAAAACAGTACAAACTGCGTGTGACCACGTGGAGGGAAAAAAAGCTAATTTACTCTCCGGAAGCAAGCAAGGGACCATCCCATCAATTCCGATCAAGGGCCCTAAGGCAGAGGCGAATTCAAAAATGTCAGCAAAAGTTTCTAGATAAGATAAAAAGTTAGCTGCGAGTTATAATATTAATAGAATGTCAATATGTTTGTAATTTTAAGCAAAAAATGACACGTACAAGTTATTATCGAACTATAGATTATTCTGAGTATAGTGTTTAAAAATCATAAGAATTGAAATAACACTAAATTCA
>NNCF01128849.1:498318-514285 GCA_002313205.1 Laupala kohalensis | reverse complement strand
CTTATCCCTTGGGTGATCCATCTATTGTATTTCTTTGTGTTAATTAACTTGCGTTTTATGGGAAAGCTAGAGTTGTAATGTTTTAGGAATATTGAGATAAATACATTGAAATTGTCGTCGGTGTTTTGGCAATTGTAAACATCTTTCCATGTTTCTTCACGCAAATAATTTATAAATATGGATTTATTTATGTCATTAAACTCTCTTGTAAATTTGTAAAGGATTTTAAGCGGTTTTAGTTTATTATTAATAGTCAATACTTGAGCAAGGTGATCACTGTATCCGGCGATAAACACTTCAGAGAGATACGAGATTCCATTGTTGACTATAATTTGATCTAGCAATGTTTGAGATGAGCCGGAGAGGCGAGTGGGGTCGTTTATCGTAGTAATAAGGTTGAAGGAGTCGATAAGATTCTTGAATCGATTAACTGGTGAATGTGCAGAGTCGGATGTACTCAAGAAATCGATATTGAAATCACCACATATAACGATAGATTTAGTAGATTTATGTGCGATATGTTCTAAAAAATTTTCGAAGTTCCGAAAAAATATGTCAAGATCTGATTGAGGAGGTCTATAAATAAACAAAACAACAATACCGGTGTCGGTCAGATTAACTGCAGAAAATTCTAACACACTATCTACGCAGAAGTTGTCGTTGCCTGTCAGTGGAGAAGATAAAATATCATTACGAACGTAGATACACGTACCTCCGTGGGGATTTTTGCCTTTAAAATTTTGCCGACAGTTTGAACTTGCTAAATAATAATTAGAAATAGCAGTATCGTTGATGTTGTTAGTTGAAAGCCAATGCTCTGTGAGGCATAGCAAATCGAATCAACTTTCGTGTACCAGAATTTCAATGTCTGTCAATTTGTTTGAAAAGAATTGGACATTATGTTGAAATATAATTATTTTATTTTTGTAAAGAGTTTGTGACTCACGAGAAATGGATGCGACGTTAGATTGTGGAGAGGAATTTGAAATTTGTACAGCTTCTAGTTCCGGATGATGCATGCACACAGCACCTGAACGCGATTGTCACCTTCGAGTCATCTTTGCTTTCCACAATTTTTCTTTCCATTTGTCTTATATAAATTTCATTAGCAACAATACAACATAATAAACATTTCAATTCATCAGCAATAACGCTAGCCATTACGCTGTGTTCCACATACTCATCACTGGGTATTCTTCTGGATATTAAAGTTAATCTGTCTTGTGTGCCACTCAGTTCTCTATAGATGGTGCCAGTCCGAATCACGAGGAGTTGAGTGCGTCTCTACCATCAAGATCGAATTTTATGGTTCTTATGATTATTTACACACTGTTCGAATATCTCAAATCTCTTTTTGATTCCCGTTAGTTGCTCATTTTATCCAATAAATTACTCATCAACCTTTTTCATTTCTTATAACTTTTCCTCTTATAAGCACATACGTACTCCCAAACACAATGATCCCTTTTCTCTTGCCCCTTCCCGTTCATTCTCCCTCTTCTCTTTTCCCTAAACCAGTGAAACATTTTTCAAAGATCCTACGGTTTATCAAAAATTTCTTTACGCTTGACGAAGGATTAACATTTTTTTATTTCGTTTGCGAAAAAGAACTTCAGTTTGTTAATCGTACATCAACCCCTTTTTCTTACTCATATTCACTTCTTCTGCCAGTCTTTTTCTTCGTGGATTTTATTCTACCTTTGTCTTTTTCCTATATTTCTTCCCCGATTACCTCTATACGCACCTGTTTTATAATTCTCATACATATAAATGTATTTGAAAATCAATCACATGAATGATAAATGGCTATAGCTCGTACCTTAATATATCCGAAACACAGGGAAAAAGACAAGTTTGGCGCAAGCGAGACAGCTTAGTGAACAGCTGTTTCAACAGAATATCAGAAAGAGACTAAATAATTCACAACGTTGTCAGTAGGCAGAAGCGGACAACTAAAGGCTTGCGACATACGAATCGGTGTAAGAACTGTTGCTAGATATTAAATGTTGCAAAAGTATCTCAGTCTTCACCTGCAAGTTCCTATAACACCGGCTGTGAAAATAAAAATATCACCGAATCGCACTGATCTTCCAATTATTATTTATTTAAAAAAATTATAAACACTGAAATAAGCATCTCTTACCACCCTGTTCTCGCCAACGCTTTGGAGTTGTTTTGTACAAAATGAGCTGAGCGCTCTTACCTTCGCCCGTTCAATCCGTTCGGCGTTCTCGAGATAACGCGTTTCGTAGTCCGTCCGTCATGTTCTATCTGGAAAGGTCCGACAAAACTAATATCTCAGGTTATCATCCATTTGTTTACAACATGTAAACACGATTCACTTTTTCAGGATTACTTCCAAGACTCAAGGTCCAAAATTGAGTTTTTAGTAACTGTACATAGCTCAGAAGAGCAATAAAACATCGAAACTTGTTTCCGCGCAGAAACGTTGTATGTTGATTGTAGAATGTTTCGGCATTACTTTATAAAACTCGTTTACGAGGTGTTCAAAAGTCCAGACACTTTCATGTACAAACTGCGAGATGGAGAGAAAATATTAAAAAAGGAAGCAGAGAACAATGTAGATAGAACAAGAAGAGAAGAAGATTTAGAGAACAATAGATGGGGTTATTCAATGCAACAAAGCAAACTGATAATGAGACCACATCCTGTTTTTCATAAAGCTAAAGTATCACGGAACTGTTACGAAATTCATAGTTTTTACGCTACAAGAAATGTTAATTTGACTCCTACCCCACCTTCACGTATTTAGCATTCTTTATTATAATACTATTTTCTCCTTTCTCCTTTCTCCTTTATTATAATACTATTTTCTCTTTTCCCCTTGAACACGAAATGTGAATAAATTATTTAAAATGAGTGTTTATTGATCAGAAATTGAATTCCATGTTCATGTAAGTTCAGTGATAGGTTGTCTTTTCTGTTATAAAATGAAACGATTCACTCAAAGTCCGTTGTTCTACGAAATACAAAATCATTTTGACGAGTGAGATAATAGTAAATTCGACTAAAAATATGATATTAATAACAGAACAGATTTCAAGCTCGATTGTAAAATCGTAATCATAGCTATTCACGTGTTTAGATGATACATAAAAGAAATCGGACCTCTAAAATCGTGAAAAATATTTGATTTGACGAAATGCATGATGAGTTAGTAATAAATCTAACTTTCTGTTGAATATAGAAAAATAGTTTAAAATATTTTCCTTGGCATATTATATACTATTATTACACAATTATTGCCTCATCTTAGCGTTATGTTGAATATCCAACTAATACCGTTGGCATTGACCTGTTATCGGTGAAACCGTTACTTGAAATCGTCCCTGTAATTGCTTTGCAAATCTGATATGCGTATTGATGCGTCGTTTTGTATCTATATTTTGTTTCTTTTTACAAGTCACGTTCATTTTGCTTAATGAAACGCAGCGAGAAATTGAAACTAGTAATTTACACAAAGAAAAAAAATTCTCCAACAACTCACAAATCTCCATTGAAGATCAGAGATTTAATCATTAATTGACCGCATGTCGTGCAATTCTATATTACTGAAGCTCCTGTACTGTTTATAGTAAAATGAGGGTTGAACAAGTGTTACTACATTTAGTGTATTGAAAATTGTAAATACGATTATTAGGTTTCTTTCTCCTTCTTTAATTTATCTTCAACTCGTTCTTTAGGTAAAAGCATATTCATTTTTCTTCGTTATGTGACGATAGATTTATTACTCGAAAAAGAAGAGCTATAAGATGAAAAATTGACAATAGATTGAACGCGCTCTGTAGAATAAATACAGCATATAATGATATATTTTTCGAGCAATAAAGGTTGGCAAAAGTTTGATGTAATTAGGATGTTAAATGAGGAGAAACGATGAAGTTTCTCGAACGTCAACTCGGAGAGAATCTGGAGAATAGAAATACCTCGCAAGACTCCTTTCTTGCGCCGTGAGAGATTAATGTGACCTAGTTTGTCTTCTGGTGAAAAATCTGAAGAATTTTTCTTTTACTTCTTCTTCTCCTTCGAATGCAGGTCGTGTCCTCGATTTCAATGGGGCAAAACATGCAGTCTCGAATAAAACGCTTGTAGACACGAGAGAATCGTGTGACAAATGTTCTTGAAGAGATGGTGCTTTGTTACGCGCCATCGATCCTTCGTTAGAAGAGTTTCCAGTCGCATGATTCACATTCAATCACTTTACCACCGATAAGATCGAAAAGAAAAGTGAATTGAGGTGAGATTTGTGTGCTCTCTGCTAGTGAACATTGACACTAATAAAAGTGATTTCTATGGAATACCTGTGGCATGAAAAACGGAAAAAGTGATCGATGAAACTATTTGAAATTTCATTGGACTCTTCTTAAAAATCATTGCAAGGATGGTTGATATTGATCAATTACAAGAAAAGAAAAAACAATTCTGCTAATCAGTAGATGTGAATCTTTACTCGCGTGATTCGACTATGAAGCTTACCAATGTGTCCACCTTTGTTCAATTATGTTACGTGAGGCGGACAATCCACCGAAAGTATGATCTTCGTGACCGGATCATTGAAGCAAAGTTATATAAAAGCTGTATGGCTGTCTCTCACTGACGCGGTATGTAGCGATTACGTGATACTTTTAAGATTATAATGACCTCCAGGTTGCGCTACTCACCAAGTTTGTAAATCTCTGCCATGCCACTAGCTAGTATTGACATTAATAATAATAATAATAATAATAACTTTATTAACAAAAAAGCAGTAACAAACTGCGTATGGCCAGGGATAATAAACTAATTTACTCTCCGATAGGAAGCAAGGGACCATCACATCAATTTCGATTAAAATCCCTGAGGCAGAGGCGGATTTAACATTTCAGAACAAAGATACGAAAAGAATTTACAAAAGGGAGGTGTGTGTGATGATATCAACAGAATACCCAAAAATTTGTATTTAATAAAACACAAAGAAGTTATTTCACATGTAGGTTCTACATATTATTATCAAAATATGGGTAATTCGGAAAAATATTGTTTATAAATCGTAATTATTAAAATAACTCTAAATACGAGATTAATGGTTACAATAGACCGCCACTCCTAGACAAGGAAAACAGGAGAAAAAACCGGGACGATGGGGCAACAGAATTCGTATCCACACGGGGAACGACAAACATTACGATGAGACATCCTTTAGTTAGTGGAAATTGTTAAGATAATTGAGAAATTACTTACTAATAGAACATAATATTTTTATCTTTTTTTTCAACACGTTTTACATGTTGTATGACTCGCATTAAAGCTACGAAAAAAATCTAAATAATTGTTTCATTTTTGGTTTGATGTAAATAATTTGTTTAAAATGTTTTTACATTTTATTGAGAAGAAAAGTACAAACTTTAAAAAAATCATTGCGTTCCTTTCATTCTTCTCATGTTTGTATACACAAACTACATTCATAAAAAATTGGAGGAATATGCTGTTAAATTATTAAATAGCATTCAGACTCGATTACAACCCAAATTGAATCGAATAAAAAAAAATCAAATATTTCAACGGAGAAAATGAGAAACCCACTTTTTATTTCCCTTTTATTAATTAAAATAGGAGCGATTTTCCTTTTTGCTGTTGGTGAACGTGAATATCATAGATAAAGTGGTAATGGTCTCTAACGCTACTATCTACGAGCGCATTTGTTTATGCATCACTTCATCTTCACCGAGATGTTAAGAGAAATGTGTACGTTGGTCCAATTGCACAATGTGCATTGACCTGATTGTAACGCACCTTTAAACAATTCACATGTGTACGCGTTCTCACTATGCAACAACACATTCATAATCTATTTTACTCATTTAAACATCTGTTGAGAACAACCCATTCATTTGTGGTTTATCGAAATTCTATTGAAAATATAATTTTGATCTTTCCAACGAAAATGTAATTTCAATGAATTCAATAATTCAACCATTCATTGTAATAGGAATAGTTTTTCCTTAAATTTCATAATCCAACTAAGGTAAGAGGTACGTAAAATATTTCAATTTCAATAGGGTGCTTTATTTACAAAGAAATTATTAATTATATACAAATGTGTGGCGACGTTTTTGCCTGAATGCCTTTCAAATGACGTAAGTTTCAAATGTATGCCTTTTAAGTAGAGTCGTGAGTTATGCGTTCAATGCCCTAGTATTGAATGGATTGTTGTAATTTTATTGTTAATTTTTCCAATCTTTGTTTTTGAACTTTAAATTATTGTAATTTTATTTACTTGTGCTTTGTATCGTATTTGTATTTTTAGTACCCTTTAATGCTTCTTTAATATTATTTAATTTCGTTGAAAAGTACCTTTTAAGTATATTGCAACTATCGATTCATTGAGCTCGGGAAACCAACGGTCAGGACACGAATATATACAATTAATTTAAACTTATTTACAAAAGATACTTAAAGAAGAGAAATAAATTATAAAGTAACGGTACTACATAAATTAATCGCCGGGTGTAAAAACTGGAACGTTGCGAAACAAAAATATTTATTTGAAAAAGTAATATTTACTCTTAAAATTTATGTAAAAAACTTGAACGATTAAAATTTACGGTTGAATGCATGTCTTGTGATATATTTTTCATTTTACCGGGAAACGTTGTACGATTTTATTTTATTTAAGAAATTGATAAGGTATTGAACGTCAAAAGAATTTTGAATGCCATTTATATATATATATATATATATATATATATATATATATATATATATATATATATATATATATATATATATATATATATATATGTATTATGTGTATAATATTATATTAACTTGAATGTTACTAACATTCGGAATGACAATATGAACGCTTACTTTTATTCAGCAGAACTATATTATTGACTGAATAAAGTGGCAGAAATTATTTTTCCCCATCTGCTAGTTGTAGGCGCGTTTCACTCTGGTTTTATTTAGCATTAATAATGTAAACATGACATCATAACAGTCATGATTAGTAAATAATAATACACAACTCTTTTCTTCCATTATCACGTTACTCAAGTATAATTCCCTGCAAATATTGTTTATACCAGCATAGTCGATTGTCAGGATTCAAGTAGTCAAATACCTCTCTTTTGAAATAGATGAGTCAAATAGTTTCTTTTGATGCAATTTTTTAATGCAGTTAATCTGGAAAGGAACAGATGGAAGATGAACCGACTAGGAAATTGTCAAAAGATCCTTTAGTTCTCTAAAGTACGATACTTCAGTTGTGTAATTCATTCCGATCGGTCACGCACAAAAGATTTTCGGGACATATACGCATTAATGTGTATGGTTTGTATTGTAGTCGAAGTTAAATATCGAAGGATATAGCTTTGTCCTTGTAGTACGTGAGTCGAGGGATTGCAGCAAGCAGAAGATTAAGTGAGCCTGTAGGACGACTGCATAGAGAGATATCCCTTGTGCTTTATACGTCTCCATCCTTTCCTTTACTCCTGGCTTGTGCACTTTTGTTTCCCTTAAGTGCGGGAGCATTCGTTTTTTTCTCGCCGAAGCGGTTAGAAAGGATTGAAAGCTACGTTCCGACTCGAAAAGATAGGGATTCGATTACCCTTCTCTAATGAAACGGATCAGATAAGCAAAGACTTTTAATCAGCTTTTAAATAGTTACCTTCAAGTTCGGAATTGCAAAAGAGGAAATGTATCGCATGGCCTTCTCGGAAAAGAGTTTCGATTGTTAAAGATATGCCGGCTTTGAAACTGATTTAAAAGATGAAACTGATTTAAATTTGATTTTACTTCACTGCTTCATTTTTGAATGAGAACTTAGTGGTTCAATTAGTGGTTAAAAACCATTGCACATACTTTCTCGTATACGCCTCTCAGAATGACATTAAAGAATTCTATTAGGAGAGGGTTATTTATAGCATGACTATATATTTTGGTCTTCATGTTACTCCATAAAAGAGGGTTGTTTTTGACATGGTACTCTAAATTTTCGTCGTCTTCATGTCATCCTATTTAAAAAGATTATTATAGATAGACAATTAGTAGCATTTACATATAAGAATCTCTAATTTACAAATTCTGTCCTTTGTTTTTTAGGGGTGATGAGATAGATTTATATTCTATTTCAAATGATATATGTATAAATATAAATATATTTACGGTATTATTAACGCGAGAAACAAGCAAGCAGACTATTAAAATTCTTATGTAAATTTTTTAAAAACTAAGAAATACATTTCTTTGCAATATGAAATTGCCAATTTATATTCAATAAAATCTAATCGGATCTATTATCAATTCGGTTAGGTCAGATGAAACTGTCTGCTTTTATTTATTTTATCTTATACTTCGTAACGCTCCTTCTCTCTCTCCCTTGTCTATGACGTCTAAGAGTGTTAAAATATTTTATTTAAAATAATTGTACTTACAACGATTGAAACAGTAATATAACATTGAATTACAGAAGAATAAGGAAATATTAACAAAAAAATTTCAATATGCGCAACCCACAAGACCAAAAAAACAAGTTGCTCAATCTTCTCTTCATCTGTATACACACAATATAATCTACTCTTATCGTTTCAAATAATCTGCATGAACGTATAAATATTGCACAGAGCATGCACAAGTTAGAAACAACATCAGATGAGAGGTCATGAGTGGTGAGTAGAGATCGCGTGGATGGGAGGTTAATATTACCAAGAGTAACGGAGGACGGAGACATCTCATTTTAAAAGTAACATATTAAAATGACACATCTATTCTCCTCGCAGCAAAAGAAAGGTAATGAGGGAGGAGTCTAAAGATCACGTGAAAGTTGAGAAGCCAATGCCAGCATTGCGAGATTGCCGAATCTTCCTTACGTGGGCGTTCTACTCGTGTTAGCAGAATCTTGTTTGGACGCTGCCGCCCACATTAGTCCCTTCCTACACAATCGGGGAAAGAAGGTGAACCTTGAAATAACATGCTACACGTGTCAGTGTTCCATCGAGGATTTAAAGGAAAGGCGTATTCTTTGGGCGTTGTTCGTTCTTTTAAAAATTGTTAATAATAAGGTAGTAATTGAATTTTATACTGAATTCCAATTTAGAATTATGTTAATTTAAATTCACGAGTTGAATTAATGAATAAATACTGGGTGAATATTATAATTTACTATAAAATGTAGATTTTTATGGGGAATTAAGTCTTATAAATTAATGTCTTTTCTCCATACATAGTGGAACTGAATTTTAACACAATAAAGTGTTTTGATTGTCGTCAGATGTCAGAGGTCTAACATTGCTTTTTTTTTGCATGCCAAAGCAAACCTACTTCGCCGTATTTCTGAATACATGTCTCTGAGATTTGTTTCAACATATTCATTAAATGTTTTTAAGTAATGCAGCTCAAATAGCTCTTTTCCACAAGTCATCAAACGTGAAAATTCAAATAAACGCTGAATAATCTGTATCTGAGTTTTTGACAATAAAATCATTACTATTATTAACTACCCCGTTTGCTCTCGTCCCCTCAATTTCTGTTTCATCAATATTTAGACATATCTTGTTACGTGTTACGTTTGGAGATTGACATTTTGCAAAGAGTACTGACTGAAATAAATTAAAGTTGTATTATTTTTCATGGAATCTCTTAGTTTTCTGATTAAAATAAATAAAAAGCAAGTTTGTCATGAATTATTTATTTCATTATTTGGTAAGCATATATACTTTACCCGTAACTAATATGTGTGGGTGTTGCGGCGGGCAGTCTTGAATGGGTGGAGCTATACTAGGCCACCCCCCGCAGAAGACATATCATAACACTGCGCTTTCGCTACATTGGTTACATTATCTTTCTTTGGCTGCGGGGACAATCTCCATTAAGTACATATTATTTTTCAAAACTAGCTAGGAACGCATTTTAGCTTTGCAGAAAATTACAGTAGCACCACGCTACGTTAATGTTAAATACGTTTACAGCTTCTATGTCGTGAACAAAAAGTTTTTTCAAAGCATGCAGATGAGCGTTTGTGTGAATGAACCTAATTTTGAACGTAATTTATCGTATTATTACATTAGAATAAAGTCAAATAATTGTATAACCTGTAATTTATGTAAAAGTTGTCCGATTAAAATGAGACAAAAACTGAAACATTTATAAAATTACAACCATTTACATGGAGATTGTTTTGTTTGTTTAAAATATTGATAAATACATTTTCCATACATGAAGTAGGCCATCGCTGAACCGGCAGAATTTGAAATACCAGCTGGGACGGCGGGTTTTATCTGACCTTCGGCCGATAGGACACACGATATTCCTGAGATAAGCTTTTCACGGGTTACAGCAGCCTATGTGTGGGTGTTGCGGCGGGCAGTCTTGAATGGGTGGAGCTATACTAGGCCACCCACCGCAGAAGACATATCATAACACTGCGCTTTCGCTCCATTGGTTACATTATCTTTCTTTGGCTGCGGGGACAATACATACCAATACCCATTAACACCCCACCCCATATATACTTTCGTAAGTTTGCCAATGGAACATTATAAATAAAAAGTATATGATAAAGCAATAAAGTATAACTAACTCTTTAGTCGGACTCAAAGTCAATACTTCAACTTATTAATACCTTTTATTTGAGATTGGAAAGTAGAATAAATGTTCAGAATATTATTTGAAGAT
This sequence comes from Laupala kohalensis, assembly GCA_002313205.1. NCBI lineage: Eukaryota > Metazoa > Arthropoda > Insecta > Orthoptera > Trigonidiidae > Laupala > Laupala kohalensis. Next base: position 503,611 of record NNCF01128849.1, on the reverse strand, counting down.
ATTTAACGATTTCTAAGTTTTATAAATATCCTAAAAATGTTACATACATGTAATTTCGTCATAAACAATTTTATTCGTCCCAGGAGTTCGTTTTCGGTCGTGCTATGTATTTTAACATTATCATATATTTCATTTCATTTTACCAAAAGTGTACTCCACCTCTGCTTCATCCATGTACATTGTTAAATACTATTGAAGCTCGTTGAAATAGTAAACAAATGTATTACTCATATTGGTTTGAGTTTACACTTCAAATGTTTAAGGGGACATATGTAGTTGATCGTTACTTTTCAGTAAGATTAATTGATTTCCTTGACAGAAGTACAAATGAGTGACACTTAACCAATTACCGTAGCACTGGCGATGTCAAGAAGAACAATTTCCACAAAAGAAAAACAAACTATTTTTTTCTCTCTTTTCTGAAACTTGGGACGTTTTCCATTTACATCTCTCAATTGTTCGCATGACTGTAAAATTAACAAAATATTTACGTTTGCATTTTATTCCACTCATAATTTTTAGAGTTTCTCTTTCTGAATTATTGGTGTTACAATTAAAATATTAATTGATCAGTTCTTCTTTTGAAACATGTAATTCATGTTAACAGTTACGTCGAACTGTAAGATCTCCATTAATCAATTCGAGCGATTCCTCTTCATTTCGGAATCTTCTGAAGGTGAAATTTCCTCTCGAACAGTGCTTCACTCTAAATCGCCGACACAGACGACTCTTTAATGGCATTTTCTATACCTTTCGTCTATGTTCGTGAAAGAATACGAGCGAGCACGTCGGTGTGAACGCCGCTCTGAGCTTTTATCGTAATTTCCTTCTCCTCCATCGTGTCGTTTGTAGCGTCCGTGTCGCACAGTGGGAATAAAGATATATATAACTGGTGATAAAATTTGCATCCAAATTTGAGCCATTTATTTTCTGTGGTTTCTCAGTGTAATGAAAGTTGCCGTAAAGAATGAAATGTAAGTTTGATTTCGGTTGTTACACAACTATATGTTAGGATGGCGTTACGAAACATTGTTCGTAGAAGATATATACTCAATATACAAATGTTTAGTGTGATAAAATAATTAATCTATTATTTGTTCAAAAATGTCTCAAATCATTTCTTAGTAAGTAATTTCACAAAAACTGACATTTTATATCGTGTAGCGTGGTTTCTTCCCTTCTCGTCCATGGCCGTCACCTTTTCTCTTTTTCCTATCCTCGCAGAACTGATTACGTCATTTCATCGCTGAAAAATTATATATATGAAGTGTATATTTTTGTTTTGTCCGATGAGAATTGAGACTCTCCTCACTGTACGTCTCCGGGGACTGCGAGCGCTCGCGGTTCGCATGTCATTAGTTCTCGCGTCGTGACGATCACTGTTTCCTTCGCGCTTTGCGCACGTCGTTCCACACTTCTCATGTTACACAGGGAATTCAGACTTTCTGTGGGCCGAGGAAAGTGAAAGTACTAGTCGGTGTTGAGTAATTGATTTGTTTAAAGTGCTTCACCTGGGAGGAAACGGTGACGTCCCAGTACCCTTTTCATGCATGATCAATATAATTCACTGCCAAGTAAACACTTGCACTTTAATTGTGAAACATTCATGATTTTCTTTATTGCTCCAGGAGAGTAAATTACTTAAGTACCCTCCACGTGTCACAATTTTACCTGCTGTTTTCACACTACATTTAGTATTTAGCACTTTTTAAATAACTTATAACTATTTCAAAAACTATTTTCTTGCATGATTGTGTTGCCGTATGGCTCATATTAATTTAGTTTTATGTGTACTCAACTTTGGCACGGCTGTGTACATTAATNAATTCTGTAGCCCCATCCTGGCCCGGGTTTTTCTCCGTTTTTCCTTCGGGTAGAGTCGGATTTCTTATACAGGTTCTCTAGGCTTTGTCTAGGGGCGTGTTTATTGTGACAATAAATCGTGAATTTAGTGTTTTTCAACTCTTATGATTTATAAACACTATACTCAGAATAATCTATAGTTCGATAATAACTTGTACATGTAAATTTACAAACATATTTGCGTTAAATTACAAACATATTGACATTATATATGTATTATAACTCGCAGCTAACTTTTTATCTTATCTAGGAACTTTTGCTGAAATTTTTGAATCCGCCTCTGCCTTAGGGCCCTTGATCGGAATTGATGGGATGGTCCCTTGCTTGCTTCCGGAGAGTAAATTAGTTTATTGTCCTCCACGTGGTCATACGCAGTCTGTACTGTTTTTTGACAATAAATTTATTATTATTGTTTGACTGAGACGGTTTGACTTGCATTGATCACACGTGGTACAATATTTGAACCATTAAGAAATAAATTTAAATCTGAGTTTAATAACTGAAAATGATAAAAACATGGTTTGAATAATCTTGAGGCAATAATACCTCAATTATTGAATCCTTTACAATGTAACAATACAATACTTGTCTGAAAATGACTAACTCTTTGAAAATAATGAACATTGGAGACAATCATTCAACACTATAATAGAAGAAATCTTATTTCAATTCCTCTTGTCTCACATTTTTATCTTTGCGTGCGAGTAACGTAATTGTAAGAGAGTATCTGCTTCAAATGTCACGTTCCGAAGATGAAAACCTTCCATATGCTCCAGACAGCTTCTTCTGCAAGCTGCAGTTACATTTCTCTAACAAAGGAAACTAAAAGTTTGAGATGAAGAACTGGCGAGAAAGAAAATTTTAACAGATTTTGTGAATATAACTCACTTTGAGAAACACAGAGAGATGAAAATCGGTTTTATAATGTTGTGACTGTCTTGAAGATAGCACCAGTAACGTAACTACAAATAAAACGGCACGGATGGAATTTCTTTGGAGCCATTATTCAAGCCACACAAGGAAGAGTTTGCCTGCTGAGTTTCAAATTTGGGATTTATTTAATAAAAAGCTCAAGTATTAGTGTTTTTCCTGTTATAATAAAATCACTATATATTCATTTTATTTTATTTTACGTTCCATGACGTAAGTTTTGAGACCCATTTGGAAACCATCTAGAGTACGGGGCCCGGTGCGGACCGCACCCCACGCCCCCACCTAGGTGCGCTACTGAACAGCGCTTTGCTACTAAAAAAAGTCAAAGTTATGGGCGATTTCTGAGTGTGTCTCTAGAGATGTGGTACGACTTCGATATGTTTATCGATTGTTGATCTCAGTCAATACTTGATCGCGTCTATTAAGTTATGTTCAAGTTATGCTTGAAAAGTTATGCTGCAGTGCTTTTGAAGAATCATCTCATTCTCTAAACAATTGAGTTACCCTTTGCAAATCCATTAAGTTGCTTTTTACTCTATTCTCTGCGTTGCGCAAGCTTATTTTGAGACCTTACTAAGTTAGCCTATAAGGGTTTCCCATTAGTTTATATGGCATTGCAAATATTTAACAGCACGTTAAGTAATAATTCCTTTTCATTTATCATAATTCTTGCATCATAATAATTCAGATTTCTCCATCATCAATAATTAAATATGACGGAGAAATGTGGATTACTATGATCTAAGAAAAAATCGTTTAATAGTAGTGACATTTACGGAAATTGAACTAATTGCATCTAATGAGCTTGTTTTCGACGGAAATATCTGTTTTCATTATCCCTAATTCAGAAAAAAAGTCCATCCGTCGTTTTGCATAACGAGCAGCGATTTTGAGTAAACGGATGAATATATTAATACATGCATATATTTCTTCCGTGTGCCCTAAACGTGGAGAAGATATGTGATAACTTTCGGTCAGATAAAATGGCGATGAGCCAGGAATCAAACCCGGGACCTCTGTATTGACGCAGGTACACCAACCGTTCGCCTGATGCCATTGTTGTACGCCATTTTCACCTCACCGAAACTTATCATATAAATTTACATTTCGTATTCACGGTGGAATTTACTTGTTGTCGATGCACGTGCTTTAATTTTTTTACTTGAAAGCAAAGGGTACTTCACATGAAGGTCAAAGTACTCTTTAAAATATTTGTCAAAAAACGACTCCAACAATTTTACTTATATTTTCTGTACATAAGGCACAATTAGTATACATTACATCCGGTATTTCTCTTGAAAGTTTGGTATAGTCGCAGTAAAATTTGTCTGCTACACTTACACATTATCTTACTGTTTCAAGACGCTTAAATAATATTTAGCAGTGTAAGTGGACCCAACAGACATTGAATACACTTTTCGTAAACTTACATGAAAGATATGATAATGATAAAATACATAGGAGGAGCAAACGCACTGCAGATACGAAAATACATCAATATCTGTCTACAACGAAATTACATTTACATAACAATTTTACGATATTTATTGTCACTCTATGCTGCACATGGAAAGCGTATATGAGAAAGTATGTGCAATGATTTTGCACCACTAATTTTTTTGTTCTTAATTTTAGACTAGTTCCGCAAGTTATAACTTATGGCATGATCCATCTTGCTCTCATTATTTTGTATTTTTTTTCTATTTTCTCCTCATAATCTCCTTACAAAAACTAAGAAATTCGTTGTGTATAACACTCGGTCATTACGAAGCTTTCTTTTACTTACTTTCTCTTCAGATATTTTCTATCTACTTTCGTCTTTTTAGTAGGTTATGCTTCTCTGAAAAATTTAAAGGAATGGCAAAATATTGTCACACATATTTGACTGTTTGATTAACCTGTTAAATTTCTTCCGTGAAATAATATATACCGTTATTTACGAGGGATGTATTTATTTTCATGCAAATGCAAGCAAAGAATTCTTTCTAACGTGCATTTAAGGAAAGGAAAAGCTGATCCAGTCAAATCAAATAGTAAGAATATGAAAGTAAGTTCAGCTAAGAACGTTGTTCATGTTCAAGTTTCCTTTCGTTTTTTTTTTTCGGAGGAATTCAAGTAATATGTTATACCTAAAAATACATGCATATCTTATTTAAATATTGACAGTGCCAAAATGATCATAATGCATGTAACGTATTGATGGAAATGAAAGGGTGCATCACAACTAATTTCATTTTAATCATGTTACGTCGAATGAAAATGGTAGACGGGACCGGGATTCGAACCCGGGACTTTGAGCTCTACGTGCTCATGCGCTTACCGACTGCGCCATCCCGTTCGCTTCTCGGGTCCGTCTATCATTCTCATTCAACTTGTGAAACCCAAAGACCTCTGAGGTGGTCTCGTAGAGACTAGATTCCTCATCTGAGGCGACTCCCATAGGAAGTACTTTATTTGGGTAGCATTTTCCATTTCTGGTTCACAAACATAGAAATCT
>NNCF01128849.1:478167-493882 GCA_002313205.1 Laupala kohalensis | reverse complement strand
ATATATATATATATATATATAAATAATTTTAATGATATTTACCACCCACATAAAATATTAGTATGGAATTTACAGTTGTCAGGGAAGAAAATATAAGATCCTATTCGGAGGGATTCCATTTAAAAATGTTCGAGTAAGATAGTAAAAGTAGTTTATCTAAAATTGATGCATTTTTATTGAGAGTTATCAGCACATTGTTGACTGGTGATATTATTTCTGGGGATATGAAGAAGAGAGAGAAAAAAAAGGTGAAATATTAGTTATTATAAATTACTGAAAAGTTACGCCATCACAACATTCTCATATTTAAATTGCTTAATTGTAGACAATAATTGTACAAATTACACCTTGGTTCTTAAGGCGAAGACGTTACCATTGGGCCATTGCGATCCGGAGATGCAGGTAATATGTTTATCCTCTTGTGTTGTGCTGCTCTAGTATTAGTATTAGTAAACAATAATATTTGCTCTAGTATTAGTAAAAAGTAGTATACTATACGAAAGTACGCCTGTTATGAAGATATAAACACGTAAAGACGATGGATAATGTCCAAAAAGATTGTAGTAAAAATGATAATATAACATCGTCAAAAATTTCAAACAGAGAAGAAATCATTATAATACTAATTTAATACAAAAGTTTACAGCGTACACTACACCATCTCGCGGGAACCGCACCGAACGAATTTTCGCTTCCGATGCATGTCGCGTCTGCACCATTTCATTAAAATTCTTGTAAAATCTACACTATTCATTTTACAATTTAAAGGCGGTTTTTATCTTTGTTAAATACAGAGAGCAAATAATTCATAAAATTTGATGGTGATTGAGTTTTTTCTTCCTAAATTATTCTCTTAAATTTACGTATTTTAACATTCCTATTTTTAATAACGTTTTTTCAGTAATGTGGGTGAACCTTTGTAGATAGACATACGCTGTCGCGGACTCTTTTTAGAACTCTTTAAAGTAAATAATTTCGTCATTCGTAGTTGTCACTTATCTTTAGGCAGCGAATATAACTCTCTTTCTCCCGATTTTATCGACATTTATTTTCAAAATCAATTTATTTCTTTTTTACCACATATTTTTAAAATAAAACGTTAGGTTCATCCTGTACATTTCTTCTATCTCCTTACAAAATTTCATCACAATCGGTTCAATGGTTTAGTCGTGATCAAGTAACAAACAGACAGACATTTCTGCGTTTCGCATTTATATATTAGTAATATATATTAGTATACACACAAAGAGATATACTGACGCGACGCGCCTAATGTGTTCAATAAGTTTGATCTTGTGTGGTTTACTTCTGACCGGTTCAGAAATGAACTGTGCACAATTTCAACTGATCTGGATTATAATAGCTCGTTTCACCGAGGGAAATAATTTTAAACATACGAAATTGTACTTAGAGAAATTGATATAACATTCTTATTTTGCAGTGTATTCACACGAAAATGTTGATCATAAGTCATCAGCATCACTAAATACGAAATTAATAATAGAAGTAGTTTTTTATATTAATATTCAACATCTGCCAGAAACAAAATAATTACTGGATTCGAAGAGTTTTTTCTCCAAAAATCTTCATTTCAGATAAAAAATGTTTGAAATAAAGGTGATACATAGTGTCACGTAGTTAACTGACATGTACTCAACTATTATTTATCACTTAACTTAAGAAAAATTAGGATAATGCGAAATGAGGATAACTAAAATTTTTATATTATTATAACGTCACAAAAAAAAAAAAGGTTTTAATTCATCAACGAAAAAGGAAATTATATTTCAAAACGAACAAGAACCATTTGAGTTGTGCAAGTTTGTAAGACCATGTTAGGTTCGGTTACTATCTTTTTTAGCAGTGAGCTGACATACATTTTTTTATATTTATTTGTTTTATTTATATATTATTTATTATATTGAGTTGCTTAAGAAAACATCGCATTTCACTCCACATTCGGGGGAATTTATTCATCACCAGACCTTTTAAATGTGTTTTTAAACGGAAAAGTTGAAGTTCATCAATCGTTTAATCATGTGTCTACAAGATTCGAAAACGTCTTCAATGCTATTCAAGAACATTCTTTCTTCACTATTTCCTTTTAATTTTTCACTACAAAACATTTTTGACAAGAATAAAATTTTCCCAGTATGTCAACTTTTACTTGACGTCTTGCTTGAGAATAAAGGATTTAATGTTCTTTTTCAATGTATCATCTAGTTTGCCATTAAATAATAAAATTTATCCCTACCTTTGCTTGCAGGGATTATAGACGTCCAGCACTTCCACTCATAAAAGATGAGTGCCCTTTTCTCTGCGCATAATCCTCCTTTATCCTCGTCCTCACCTTCTTGCTACGCGAGAACACAATTCTCGCCCGGTGTGCGAGGATAACAGCGCAATGCCATGTACCTTTAGGTAAACGAAGAATAATGAAACTTAACTCAATTTGCTTGCACTCAGCTCATAGTAGAGAAGGTCTTTGTCTAGTGTACTTCCCTAGGCATTTCGCTCTCCATATTTGCTCATGTGAACCATTGTGAGACGAAGCTCAGAAAGTCTTTAAAGGTTCACCTCAGTGTGAAATGCGTCATTCAAGTAGAAGGAAACCAAGTGTAGATCACCAGCTGCAAGATACTAAGGTGATGTGTAGGCCAAAGTTACCAGCGTAAAGACAGAGCCAGTAATATTAAATTATTCAGCGAAGTTATTAGTATTCAAATATTATGGATTCAATAAATTTCTTTAAAATTCTCGACAAGTGACACTAACAAAATTTTAATTTAGTCAAGGGTATTGTCTNATATATATATATATATATATATATATATATATATATATATATATATATATATATATATATATATATATATATATATTTTGCAATGAAGAGAGAAAAATTACATTTCAATGAAGTATCAACAGTTTACACTAATATATATTTTTTGGAAATACTAAGTATTATGTCCATTAAATCCCTATTAGTATACCGTAAATAGATATTTTTAAAATGCGTATTAAAACAATTTGCTCATAAAATTCATTGTGACCAATATCATCTGATATCATCTCACGTAGTCTCAAGTATAATAAATACTTAAGAGTTTATTTTTCTATATAATTGCATATTGTATTTCGTTAAGAAATACACTTATAGAGGAAAATGAATATAAAAAGTTAGTGAACATAAAACAATCTATAATATGTTTATTTATACCATAAAAATTGGATCAACAATTTTATTATTAATAAAAAAACGGAATTATTTGCCTGTTGTATTATTTAAATCTATCGTGTGAGATATTGATGGAATACATTTTTAATTACTGTCCTTAATGTTGTTAAAAAATCATATACTACTCATTATACAGAAAAAAAGAAAAATTAAGTTTGTTTTGGAGATAAAATTATCTTAAATTTGTATATAAGTTGGTATGTTCAAAAGCCGTATGATATCTATCTGAATAAATGAATAAAAAATAAGGATAATCTTAGAGGTGGATTAATATTGTTTATATATCCTATCCTATACTATTAAGAGCAATAATTGTACCCATGTACCTATATATTTTTCAAAATTTTTCTCGAGAACGACTTTAACGATTTTAATGAAATTCACAGATTAGATGTATTTTGGGATAAATATGTGATATAACATGCTCTTTTTTTCTTTGTAGAATAATTTTAACACGTGTAATACTAGCATCGTAAGTGAAACAAAATTTCCTATATGAGACTTACAGTCTGATGGTCCAGGGGTTAACGTACGAGCTTCACATACAGAAGGACCGGGAATCGAATCCCCGAGAGAGCGGATGCATTCTTTTTTTATTCATTTTTGTCGATTATATGGTAAGTCTATTATGCATTTATCCTCTTTTTAACATTTTTACTATTAATAAATAGCTGCTGAGTAACTAAAATGCGAATAAAACTGCTCAAGTTTGCTGCTTAACTGCAAGAATTTTTCTTTCAGTTCATACGAGTTTCCATCTCAAATGTTCTTTCAATCATTAAGAATTTTTTTTATTTGTAACGATCAAACAAATAAGTTATATAATAGTTAAGAATCCGAAAACTCACATTCACCACCAACAGCACATCAAGTTGATTTCGTCGCTTTTCGCTTTTCGATACAACTGACTTAAAATTTTTCTTTAATTGAAAAGATGGTTCTTTAATAGTAACAAAATAATGTTAAACACACGAGGAAAGTATAATGAGGCAGATCATGTTAACAAAAATAAATGACAATATAGCTTACTCCGCGGGGAATCGAACTCGGACCCTAAAATTCCAAGGTTGAAACATTATGAAATAAACAATATTTATTTGAATTTGACAGGACTACTTTTGATGTAACATAGTAACAACACATCACATTAAACGAAATTTAGCTCTACTAACAAAATATGAACCAACGAATTCATGTAAAGTAATACTTGGCAAAGAAATAAGAGGATTGTAAGTTTCTTCAAAGTTAAAATGTGTTTCTAAATCTTTTCAATTCAAAAAGAAAATTCAGAAAAGAATTTAAAAACAAAATTCAACTACTAAGTTTTTGAAAACAAGAAAAAAACAAAATCTAAAGAATATGGTTGTAGTCCAACCTTTCCTTTCAATCCTCGATGGAAAATGAATACGCGTGTAGAGTGTTTGATTTCAACGTTGACCCCAATTCACCTTCCTTTTCCGGTTGTGTGCAGCAGCGTGCGAAAGTATCATTCTGCTACCCACGTGTCTACAGTGACAGAAAGAGTGTGCAAAGAGTCTGCAGAAATGGGTCCCTATTCCAAATGTATTCAAACCAAATTCAAGTTTGGTTCGGATAAGTTGATTACTTTGTGTGTTATAGAATAAACAAAAATCTATCACATACACACCATTATCGTAAAGACGTGAAGATATTTTTATTTATTTTTCGGACGTTCATTATACTTTCCTTATACCTATGAATAATTGGAAAGTAAAGTCCTGAAAATAAGTGATTACCAATCAGGCAAAATACTTTCTTTTAACTGAAGACTGTTCGCCACTGATCGGTCATAGGACAGCGAATACTTTCTCACGGTAGTCACCATGTAGTTATAAATAAACGTGTATATCTAATATTAATGTCTAATATTACAAATAGGGCATATTGTGGATTAAAATGAATAGATAATTTTCGTTGTTTACGAATGAGTGAATAAAAGAAGAAAGCACAATTTAAGACAAATGGTTATTATTTTCTGTTTACTCTCAGTATGTGTCCTACCGCGTCAATACGGAGTGTCAATTCCATAAAATTTCAGAATTACTCCTTAAACCCGGACACACACACAAACATCTTATATGGGCAACGTAAACTGTGCAGTAACCAAATTAGCAAAATAGTTACGTATGGAATTATCAATCGTTATATTCATGGTTACACAACAGTGTAACTGAGTAAGTAAACCATGGCTAAAATCCCTTTGCAAAAAGTATTTTGTCATATGACCGTTTTGTGGTCTATTCGAGCGAAGCACGGTCACCCAGATATTATGTTAATTGTAAAGTTTTCAAAGCAATTATCGGTTTTTTTCGTTTGAATGCTGGTGCTAAGATTACTTATTATATCTTTCAATGTATTCTGAATCTTTCACGGCATTTCAATAGCTAAAAACAGTCACTTCACTAATATAATCAAATTCCTTTGAATTTTCACCCAGTCTTAGAATCGTGGAATCAAGATTCAACTCAGTCCGCGACAAACCGCGTCTTAGTAGAAACAACTACCAACGTTTCGGCCATCATGTTGTGACCTTCTTCAGGACAATGTCCGAGTCATTATTAAGCCGCGGAAGCCTACGTTTATATAAGATTCAACTCTATTGACTTTCTTGGCGTATTTAAGATATTCAGACCTTGAATATATTTTATTTCTTGGTCGCTATATAAATTTGAAAGGATTTTTTTACAATTTCCAATCAACGTCTGTTCTTAATATGAAGTCGAAAATGGATAAGATTACCTTTTGGGAAAAATGTAATTACAACTCGTTGAATCAAATATGAAGTATGCATCACTTGACTTTCCGGTTACTTGCATGACAAAACAGCTCATTTAAATAAATTAATATGAAAACATCTGATTTTGTCAAATCAACTCACGGGCGAAGTGTCCAAGGCGGTGTGAGATCTCCCTGTTGGACCAATTAATACTGAATAGCAAACCTATAAGTAGCGACGGTCCGAGAGTCTATCTACACTTGAAGTCATGTTTCTTTGCTTCGAGAAATTTAACTCACTGAGTCAAGGAAAAAAATCATGGAGGAAAATGCACTGTGTTTGTTAGATTATTGTATATTAGTCGCAGTAAATTACTTTGTTGTCTTCAACGTGGGCTTGGGCAGTTTGTAACAGCTCTCTTGACAATAAATTATTTCTTTATTTATTGTCCGTCTAATTGGCTTGATATTGGTACAGCGTTTGTCCACTGTGTAGCCAACACTTTTACTTCACCATCGGCCATAAAAGTAATGATATTCGTACCTCGCGTTTGTTGGTAGGACATTCGGTTTTCTGAAAACTTAAATATATGGCCAACAACGACCATCAATTTAATAGACTTGCTCTTGTGGGTCTATTATGATCCTCCTGCATCGAGCGTGTAAACGAATATCTCCTTACGTCTTAGATTGTGTTGTTATCAACGATGTGTTTATTTAAGCAAATAGTCGACTACTATAAATATTTATTTGGATATAACTTGAATTCGTAGAATTTGGCAATTCATTTTAGGCAACCACATTGCATAATTTTGGGCAAAGTTACTGACTTGGGGTACATAATCTTAAATGCAAAATGGTAAGTGTGAAGGCTTTCATACAGAGGTGGCCAGCAATTTGCCCATCGACGAATGCTACTGGTAACGTGGAAGAAGATGGAGACTCGGTCGCCACCACTGTTCCCTCCTCCTGGATATAAAGAAGGAGTTCAATTTCAGAAACGAAGCTATACTTATTGAACAGAGCTTATGTGTCAAACAGGGTTTATTAAGTACACTGAACATACCGTTCCCTGGGGGAATGAATTGGATAGAAAACATTGTTTTTTAGATATATTTATGTCCTTTTATTTCAATTCTTGAGGATGTATTTCTATACAATAATTTTAGTTCAATGAGTTTTTGCTCGTTTCTATGAGTATACGAAAAACGATCTAAGCAACAATAAACAAAACTTGCGAATGAGTGTAATGGTACCATGAATTCTTATAAAAGACACGCCAACGTGAAAACGATTCTACCACCTACATCCACTATAGAGTAAAATATCGTATAGTCCACAATCCCTTTAAAACAGGTTGTCTGAGTGGATTATATCGATCTTGTCAAGTTCTATGCTTTTTATTAATGACAACTACTCATTAAAACTGACTTCACACTACACTATTAAGACAATTGTGAGAACCGAATCACGGTTGTTCATTATTTACATTGCTGTTGACGTTTCGGGCTCAGCATTTGACCTTTAATCAGAACGTAAAAACTAGAAGGTAAGATACATAACCAGTTATACATCAGTATATAAATTGTATAAGTTAACTACAAAAATTACTTTACATATACACACATGTGTAATCAACAATTGAACAATTAAAAAATAAAATTAAAAAATAGAAAATGGTATGAATGAATACACACCTGATCCGTACCCCCCCTCACTCTACCTTCCGTATAACACGTAGACTCCTCCTTGAAACTCACGACTAGCAACACACTGCGCTTGAACAGTAAGGGAGTTGGCATCAATCGTACTGTTGAACATTTCTATCCATTTACAACGAACACTGTTACGTGATGGTGAAAACTTAAAAAAAAACATTCTTCAATATTGTTACTTACTCATGTCAATATATTCAATAATTATGTAACGAATTACAATTTCATGGACAAATGCCACAGCGAGGAAACCTCCCTCGACATATTTCTCCGCTTCTCTGACATAACCGAACACGATACTATCTACACGAATGTTATTGCTGAGAAACGATAAGCTGTCCCCTGGCATTGCGCGCTCAACATCCCGTCCTAGCGTAGGATTTTTTATTATAGACCCCCGACTTCTAATAGCTGTGGCGAGCACAACAAAAATCGCAGAAAAAACGTTAACACCATTTCATTTGTAATTTCGTTTTTCATAAACCAAGTGGAAATTTCGGTTTTATTATTTATAATGAAAAATCTGTCAAAATCGGACAAATTCCTCAAATGAATGAATATTAATTTTTTAAAACCAGAAATGTTAAAAAAAAGCTCGATACTTTTACGGTTTTTGCCGATACGAAAACTTTATTATTTTTTATAAAATAAATTAAGAATGTAAAAAATAATTTGTGACAACGTTTATTAATTCCAAACTTCTACTTGCAAAAAAAATTGAGTTATTATTTTTTTGGAAAAAACTGCTAAAGGATAGTAAGCGATGTGGTTGATGGAAATTTACATGTCCGCATACTGGACGCGCGGGCAGAATAGCAGACGGGTAGCTATGGCCATCCCTGCTGTAGTAATTGTAATTTAGGCTTATTGGATCGTTTATATACAAATATAGAGCTATGTTTGTTTATAGCTCTCTTCAAACCAGTTTAAACTTCACAATCATGGTTTCGTGTGCAAAACCTCCTGTTTGACAAGGAGTGGAGCAGTGCACCAGCGTCACTCTCACACACCGATTCACTACTTTCATGAACTGGCCAGTTGAAGTAAAATTGTTTTTTATGTTTACTCCAAGTTTCAAAAATACTAAGTAACATCTATTATAAAAATAATTTCAAAAGCTCATAATATTTCTTATGGTTGCTGAATTTCTCATCTTCAATCATGAGATTAAAACACTTGCCACTTAAATCAGTTTTATGTGACGTGCTAATAAAGTAAACAAAAGCTATGTACGAGCTAGGCCGTCATGTTGATTCAAAATATGGTAGATCATCCGGATTCGATGACTTTAATTTTGATGAGAAACAAATTTCATTTTGAACCAGAGCATAGGGCTTGTTTGTTGATGGCTGTTGTATTTTACAATGCGTAACGGAAAATAAGTTTATTTTTGATGTCGCGCCCTAGCACGCCAATTGTAATGACGTGTAGAAATATGTGTAAACGCATGTCACGGAGTATGGTTCTCACACGAGAGCCATGGAAAAAAATAGTTCGGGAGAGGTACAAAGTGAATGCGTTAGGGGCTGGTTGATGGAACGGTTGCGAGGAGTGACGGCTCATGAGGTTTCCAAGGGAGGTGTGACGGCGTTCGGTTTCGCACCTGGTGGTAGCATGTACCTCACATAGCATGTACCTCACATAGCAGTCTGTGTGAACTCCTCTGTGCATCTCCGGACAGTGCACACCTGACAACGGTGTCTGACGTACCGTTGGAACGCTGCACCAGAGAATGCTACTTCTCCCCACTACGCACTATGGGATAGATTTGTCCAGTTAGAATACAATTACATACATTAAATTAAGTTTAATTGGGGATCTTAAGGCTGCTAAATTCACGTCAGATATGCGAAATATAAGTATCAAACTTTGAGATTGAATGTCTAGGATTAAAATATACGAATATTTATGTATAGAAGAATTGAGGACAGCCGAATAAATATGAAGTCTGTAGTGGACAGTGGAATTGATATTTTATGCAAATTACAGGTTTATTCAGAGCAAGATGAAATTTTGCTCAATTGATCTTAAAAAAAAAGAGGACGAATACTTTATACATAAAATTTCAGAAACTCACCCACATCTCCTATTTTACACTCCTTAAAGCATAATGTTAGTAATTATTAATGAAATTTTGCACTTTTGACATTCAAAACAATGAGGAAAATTAATCTAAAATGCCGTTTAAAGTTCACATTCATCATTAGAATATACCATCCCTACAAGTGACGTGGGCAGGGTGTGATTTTTAAAAATTATCGAAAATGTTTATTAGAAGTGTCGAATCCATAGTTTTCGGTACAATGAGATAAATAGTAATACTACCGACATTGCTCAAGCAAAAGATAATTCTACGTATGGATAAGATACAAGTATGGCACCTAGATATGGAGTGGTATGTATAACCCCTAGAAATTGATATAAAAATACTAGAAAACGACAGATACATGGTATAGACGTTATATCTCACCGGGTAGTTTATAGTGGTTGCTAATGTTTTATTACATCATTGTTTTTACAATCAGTAACTGTTGTAAGCAATTTGAAACATCTCAGAATCCCTAATATGCAACTTTATTGCTTTTATTGTAATATTTTTGTTATTCTTATTATATTTGACCATATCTTTGAGGTTATGTCTTAGAGGGTGGCTTAAAAGTTACTCCTAATCTTTTAGTATATCACCTGTTTACTGTAAGTACTATCAGTAATTGCTGTGTGAGAAATAAAACCTCAGAATCTCTAATATGACAGTTTTATCCTTTTACTGTAATATTTTTACAAAAAAGAAACGGCACGGCACCCCAAGGGATCATCCATGACACACCAGGGCACCGTGACGCGCTGGTTAGAAACCTCTGAGTCAAGCGTATGACTCAACAAAACAGTAACGACATGGCCGAGATGCGGTGTTTGAAAATTAAAGACACAGTCATCAGCTAGAAGAGTCTGTGCATTCAAAATAAACAACGATTAATGAAGATTCATGCGTACAGGTTAAAGTTATAATACAACTCTCATATTTTCACCAACTTATTTCACATTTTCAATTTTAACCCCCGCAGAAGTCTACAAAACCCAATATTTCTGCATTGAAATTTGTCCAAATGTAGAGATTTAGATCATGAGCTTCTTGTTATCATTAACACTTTTTTCATATTTATATATTCGTACCTCAAAACTTCGATAACCTTTGATCGAGTTGGCAAAATTGGAGATGTGTTGTTCCTCAAATTTAGTATAATCCCCATTTAATAGATGTGTTTAGTTTCTTTAATCATATATTTAGTAATAAACACAAATAAAACAATTAAAATTCACTACACTAGTTATGGTTCTTTCATAGTCGTTCAAAATGGAAACGAACGAAGAGGGAGTTAAAGATTTATTTTTCTACGTATCTTATCATACAATTTTCATCACACCATTTTTTCAGCAAGGACCTTGACGTTGACGAGACTAAAACCCCAAGAAAAAATTTTCTTTTCAGCTCCATTAATGCAGCAGTCATTAGTTATGATGTTCACAATTGGTTCCCAGAAAATGTCAGAATAAACAAAGAAGACATGGAACACTTCGGAAATTATTTCACCATAAAAACAATCAGAAACCACACATAAAGAGGAGAAAATTAATAAAAATTAAAGATTCTTAAGAGGTATCAAAATCGATTGCACTTTAGTGCAGAGTAGGGTGACCGTAAGAAATCGATGTCGGAATCTTGATAACGGGAACCCCACAAAAAATCCGTTCTAGAGATATGGCTCAGAAACTCAGCCAAACAGCAAATAAATTTAAATTTTCGAAATTTTGAGCGCCTAGCGGCACAGGTTAACATGCTCCAATCGTGCTCAAAAATTGGCTATCTAAAATTTGCAAACGCTGATCATTTTGTGGGGTTCCTATTAACAAACTTTGGAGAGAAAAAAACCCATTTTCACTACGGTCACCCTAGTGCTGAGGTTAATATTCTTGTGGTTTTCCTGAATGTTTTTAGCCAATTGAAACAAAAATACCTGACGCTTTTATACCCAGTAGAGTTCAATTACTAAAATGTCCTGATTAACAGAATCGAAATTCTTGAATTTCTTATTCCGGATAAATTTTGGGATAAAGTATTAATGAAGACCAACTGCATAAGCTGTCATACCTGATTGTTGGTAAGCTATTTCCCTCAAAATACATATTATCGTCTGTTTATTTTCTGGAAAGATATTGGTATCAACACATCTCTTTAAAATTTATTTACCAAAGTTATAATAAATTGAGAGAATATATTTTATGACCGTGATTGTTATTTTCTGCATAACAAGAATGTAGAAATCGTTCCGTACTTCAACGCCTTAGGGTGGTTCACACAGTGTGTTTAATTTGGGGAAAGCGGTCTTTTTCAACCGAAAGGAAACAAAGAAGAGCATCAGTATCCTCCATAGCTCTGTTACAAAAGAAGGCGTTTAACGATACAGGGAGTTCGTGGTTCCCAATGTCTTCGCACAGGGCTATTTCCCAGTTGCTAGACTGCAGGGTTCAGCGCTGAGTCGGCCGTGCAAGGACATTTTCGCATTTGTATCCCGAAGGTTGTGCGCCTTCCACGCAGACATTGCATGGCTTCCTTCAGTTTCCAATATAGCAAACATTTCACCTCATCTGGCACGGCAATATCGTACAATATAGGATTATTCATATTTAAATTTAAATTTTAAATTTATTGTAAAAAAAAATACAATCTGCGTATGACCACGTGGAGAACAATAAAATAATTTACTCTCGGAAGCAAGCAAGGGACCATCTCATCAATTCTGATCAAGGGCCCTAAGACAGAGGCGGATTCAAAAATTTCAGCAAAAGTTCCTAGATAAGACAAAAAGTTAGCTACGAGTTATTTTACTAAAAGATTTTCAATATGTTTGTAATTTAACGCAAAAAATTTACTTGTAGAAATTATTATCGAACTATAGATTATTCTGAGTACAGAGTTTAAAAATCATTAGAATTGAAATAACACTAAATTCACGATTTATTGTTACAATAAACACGTCCCACACAAAGCTAGAGAAACTGTATAAGAAATACGCCTCTACCCGAAGGAAAACCGGAGAAAAACCCGGGTCAGGATGGGGCTACAGAATTTATGTACACAACCGTGCCAAAGTTGAGTACACATAAAACTAAATTAATATAAGCCATAAGACAACACAATCATGCAAGAAAATGGTTTTTGAAATTGTTATAAGTTATTTAAAAATTGCTACAGCAATCGCGTGATAAAAGTACAAGACGGATTTAACTTTTATTAAAATCAATAAATTACTTTACAGTGTAGTAGCACTGGTGCAGGAGGTAGTTTTTAACCGCCGATTTGAGGAGATTCAATTTCATAATATCTTTTATATTCTTGGGAAGGGAATTATATAGAACGATTCCCGAATGATATGGTCCTTTCTGGCAAAGAGTGGTTGATACACTAGGACGATGAATATTATTCCTATTGCGAGTATTGTGTTCGTGAACGAGACTGTTTCGTATGAAGAGGGGGTAGCACTTCAGTAATTCGGTCTTAACAAACAAGACCGTTTCATAAATATAAATGCAGGGAAGTGTTAAGGTATTTAATTCCTTGATAAAGGTTTACAAGAGTTTCGCGGGTGAGATTTACAAATTATCCGAACTATCCTCTTCTGAATTTTGAAAGTTTGAATACCCTGACCGGAATTGACTCAGAAGGTAATGCCGTAACGTAAATGGGAGTAAACGTTTGCAAAATATACGCAACGGGAAATACGTGGACAAACTGCATTAACTAAGATTCGGAAAGCGTAACACAATTTGCGTAATTGGGAATTATGGTTGTCAATGTGACAAATTACATTTGAGGTTGACTTGAATATGGAGACCTAAGAATTTTGTATTCGTAACACTTTTTAATTGTATTCCGTTTAAAGAAAGAGAAACCTGAAGTAAAGATTTTGTGATACTATTGTGAAATGACATAGACACTGTTTTGTCAGTGTTTACAGTGAGGCGATTTGCATGGAACCATGTCAAAAGCTTAGACAAAACTTTGGCGTGTTTACGTAATAAATTAGTGTCATCAGCAAAAAGAATCATTTTGCAATCTGATGTGGATGATGACATGTCGTTCACATACAATAAAAAGAGTATAGGACCGAGAATTGAACCTTCGGGTACTCCGCAAGTAAGTGGCTTTGTTTCTGAAAGACAACGCTGAAGTATTTTATTTTAAGTATAGGATACTTCGACCTGTTGATATCTATCTTTTAAATAAGAAGTTAGCCATTGATGTGGAAGTCCACGAATGCCTAAAGAATGCAATTTGGAATGGAGAATTCCGTGATCGATGACATCGAATGCTTTGGATAAATCAAGAAAAACACCCTGAGGATTTTCTCCACGGTCAAGTGATTTGGTAACATCGTTTAAGAAGGAAAATATGGCGCTTGTAGTGGAAAAGGATTTTCTAACACCGTGTTGATCGTCAGAGAAAATGTTATTTTTTGATAATAAATCTAGAAGACGCTAATGGAACAATTTTTATAGGATTTTTGAGAAAGTGGGTATTAGAGATATTGGTCGGTAATTTCCAATATGAAGTTTGTTTCCTTTCTTCAGTAATGATTTCATTTTATCTCTATTAAATATGTTAGGAAACACCCCTTCCGATAAAGAAGTATTAAAAATATTTATGAGGATTTAATATAGCTCATATTTAATATTTAATATCGGACGAAATTTTAACAATATCATCTATGCCTGTTGAAAATTTGTTTTTTAATGAGCTGATGATTCTCATGACTTCACTGGCGTTAGTTTCGGAAGTGAACATAGAATTGGGTACGTGGGTGGATATAATTGGAGGTAATTGATTTGGATATATTGAGTCGTTATTTTACCAAATTCTGAGAAGTCAGAATTGAACAAATTTGCGATGTCTTGAGGATTTGTTACGATTTTTCCATCGTTTAGTAAAGAAACATTTTCTTCGCGATTTTCAGAAGTTGACGTTTAATTTTTAACAATAGTCCACATGGCTTTCATCCGAATGTTCGATTTTAGTATATTCCTATCGTTTTCCATAACTTTAGCTGCATTGACTAATTTTCGAAGAATAGTCTTATATTTACGAAAATAATTATGGAATTCGGGTGGTTGGTTATAGCGTTTTGAAAGATAATATAAACGGCGTTTGTTTTTGAAGAAATCCTTATCCCTTGGATGATCCATCTATTGTATTTCTTTGTGTTAATTAACTTGCGTTTTATGGGAAAACTAGAGTTGTAATATTTTAGGGATATTGAGATAAATACATTGAATTTGTCGTCCGTGTTTTGGCAATTGTAAACATCTTTCCATGTTTCTTCACGCAAATAATTTATAAATATGGATTTATTGATGTCATTAAACTCTCTTGTAAATTTGTAAAGGATTTTAAGTGGTTTTAGTTTATTATTAATAGTCAATACTTGAAGAAGGTGATTACTGTATCCGGCGATAAACACTTCAGAGAGATACGAGATTCCATTGTTGACTATAATTTGATCTAGCAATGTTTGAGATGAGCCGGAGAGGCGAGTGGGGTCGTTTATCGTAGTAATAAGGTTGAAGGAGTCGATAAGATTCTTGAATCGATTAACTGGTGAATGTGCAGAGTCGGATGTACTCAGGAAATCGATGTTGAAATCGCCACATATAACTATAGATTTAGTAGATTTATGTCTGATATATTTTAAAACAATTTCGAAGTTACGAAAAAATATGTCAAGATCTGATTGAGGAGGTCTATAAATGCACAAAACAACAATACCGGTGTCGGTCAGATTAACTGCAGAAAATTCTAACACACTATCTACGCAGAAGTTCTCGTACCCTGACAGTGGAGAAAATAAAATATCATTACGAACGTAGATACACGTACCTCCGTGGGGATTTTTGCCTTTAAAATTTTGCCGACAGTAAGAACTTGCTAAATAATAATTAGAAATAGCAGTATCGTTGATGTTGTTAGTTG
>NNCF01128849.1:345828-478137 GCA_002313205.1 Laupala kohalensis | reverse complement strand
AATCGACTTTCGTGTACCAGAATTTCAATGTCTGTCAATTTGTTTGAAAGGGATTGGACATTATGATGAAATATAATTATTTTATTTTCGCAAAAATTTTGTGACTCACGAGAAATGGAATCGACGTTAGATTGTGGAGAGGAATATGAAATTGGTACAGCTTCTAGTTCCGGATCAAGCCCGCACACTGCACCTGAACGCGATTGTCACCTTCGAGTACCACATCGTACTCCTGAGCGCAAGTTGTAACGGTGTATGGGGGCGGCAGGAGGAATAGATGAGGACGTGGGAGATGAGGGAGCAGTAGGTGCAAGAACGGGGACAGGAGAAGATATGGGTGTGGAGATAGGAAGAGGAGATGGTGATGAGGTAGGTGCAGAGGGAGGTGGAGGAGGAGATAAGTTAGGTGCAGGAGGAGGTATAGGAGTGTGTAATGGGGCAGATGGATGATGTGAGGTCAGATCTGAAGTTAGGAGAGAACCGAAGTGCTGTTTCCCAGACGGTCTCAGGTGTAAACCGTGCTGAGTAAAGTCCTTGGCAGTCAGGTGTGGTTGCAACTAAAAAAAAATGATTTTTGTGTCTGTCAGATGATGTTTTAGGGAGATGTTTGCCACGTAAGTAAAGTTTAAAAAAACTTTTGAATAAATCTTTATAAAATTCAAGGAAGAAAACGAAAGACAGATATTGGAAAATTCTCTATAATTAACAGAACAATAGTTTCGTGGAATGAGTTACCTGCAATGATGGAGCTAGACACTTGGCCTCCAAATCTACGAGGTTTTTAAAATAAAATAAGGAATGACCTGCTATGAAACAATACTTTTATGGTTGAATTTTGAAATTGTTTATGTTTTGTAATTTTTCATGTTTTTGTTTCGTTTCCATATGTTTTGTATTGTACTTTGTTTTTATTGTTAATTCGTATCATCGGGATATTTATTCCCAAAAGCAGTATAATAATTATTACTTAACATTTATATTTTAAACAAAATAACATATTTTCTCTCATATCAAATGTTTTATTTGATATTTCGGTATTTTAATAAGTTTGACTTAAAAATTACGTCCATTGTCTCAAAGTTTCTTGTAAATATAATATAGAAGTTACCCAAAAATGCAAAAATGATTTTATTTAAATATTGCGACTTTTAGTATGGTTTATGTAATGAATATTTGTTGATAATGTTTCAGAATTTAAGACTTTTTAACAGGAGACGAAAACATAATTAATTTTATCAGTCCTAAGTATATCAAACCTAGAAGACAGACGTTTGGATTTAAAGATTTAAAGATTTAAAAGAAAGTACGCAGATTAAAAAGATTGCTATGCGGAAAGACGACTTTTGATAAGCGCGAAATTCTTGTATTGATTCCTTCATCAATGGAGAGAACACCAAGAACTTTGGTGATATTTGGAACATCCAAGAGGGTTTTGACTAGTAAAGAGAACCTGCGAGAAACTTTATAGACTTTTAGATCAGAGTTTATATTACCTTCCACGTATGCATGAACACTTTCATTTTCAACTCTATTTTTCGCATAACCGTGGAAATGTTTTATTTAAAACCGTTTAACAAGGAATTAAACCATCCAGGTCATATTAGGAGAACGTCGCAGAAAGGGACGTATTGAAACCGTCGAGCCACCAAATGTTTCAAGAGAAACGTAAGCAAATTTTCATCCGAGTGAAGCCCATATATGAGTCTAATATTTAGAATGTGACCAAAACATTGCACAATGCAAATTTATCAAAAAGACAAATATCTAATTGTTTTCTTCATTATGTTTCAGAGCATGTTCGAGCAGTTCCAAGGCATGGGAATATGTGTAGTGAATCTCGTGGACAATATGCAAGAGTATATGAGAGGAATCTTTTTCGCAATGTGAGTATGCGCCTCATGATAAATACACAAGGTAGAGCTATGCGATAATAGTTTTGATTAGGAAATATACAACCGCGCATCCGTATGCACTACGTCTTAGTAATATAGCGAATCAAATCGTATCAAGGTATCTAACTCCCACGTCCTCGTATGTCCTTGCCCGGAGAGTGCACCACTTATCCAGACGAGAACATTGTGAGGTGTTTCGATTTATAGATTCTGGATCATTATTTCTTTGCTCTGTTTTAGGAGAATTGTTATTGTTCCATTCTACGTTTTTTTTATCACGAAAAGTTAAGATTCAGGATAATTTTTATGAAAATTTGCGAAATAAATTTCCGAAATGGCATTAGATTTAAAATAATCTTGCAGGTAAGGTACAGTGGGGGTTACCAACTGATATTTTGAACGTACAAAACAATATTATAACATGTTTGTATAGTTTCTGATTTTTTGTAAACATATTCTGTGTTTATATTTACGTTTGTATCATGTTCAATTGTCTTGTTGTTATGTTTCTTGTTATAATTTGTTATTATTTGGCCACCTGACAACGGCTTTAAAGTCGAAACCTTGTAAGTCTTTAATTATTTATTTTGAACAGTTGACTGTACAATTTCGAATAACACGAAAGTCTCTGACTCTGATATTCACACCTGGAGCGGAGAAAATACTACTAGCCTCCACCAACATTGATAGACTATAATCACTGAGTCGAACCAAATAACATTAAAGTTCTTTTACAGCTCTTCCGTCGAATTAATCCATTTTTTGCTCATAATGTACAGAATGATCACGCCGCTGAAGACGTACTGCTCTGCATCCTTCGGTGTACAGCTCAGTAATTTCTAAGGATTCATAGAAGAAGGTGGTGGTGGTGATGGGGTCGATTTGATCCAAGATTTCCGCTGTATTAAAATTATAATACGCGAACTTGGTCTGGGAGACACTATGGACGTTAAGAAACGAGTAAAAATTACACATGACCCTACCAGAATGTCCCACGTCCATAGAATCTCGACATGCATTTTTCCCCTTGTCCACATCATTCCTCACTGTGCTACGCATACTCCAATAAACTTCAATATTATTTTATCACGTCTTCCCTCAAGGAAGTGCAACAACTGGTATTAAAGTAATTGCAAATATGGTACTGGAATATTACGAAGACAAAATAATGTATATTAAAACTTTAATTTTGTAGAACTTGAAATATATTCTGCAACTCTTGAAAAAGGACCAATCATTCTTTCCGATCAATACGAAGTATCTTATATCAAATAGGTCAACTCTATACACATGCGTACTTTATAAAGTCAAATTAACTCTTCCTTGTACGGATTTAAGGAATCTAAAATAGTATTGACGCAGTTTGAATCCAAATGAAATATGGTAAAGCTGAAAGACAAGTTTAAAAAAGTGTTCATATAGCTGACTGAAGCAATTTCATTCGGTGTCATTCAATGCACGACGATTTAGCTTACCGCAAGGGTCTCTACGCAACCCCGGAGAGTTCCTGAAGCGAGATGAAAGCTCTAGAAAGAATTCGAAGGGGGATCAGTGGAAGATGAGAGTGGAAGGGAAGCACTCTTTAGTGGTCTTTGGAGACAGGGAACACGATGAAAGCGGTGTGTGGACGGGGGTGAGACTGCTATTGGACTTAAGAAGATAAATTACCATCGTGGAACAGACCTGGTAGACAAGCTCTGAACAGATTAAGATCAATGTGGAGCGTATATTGTCTGGTGTCATTTGACAGAATAATTTCGACGCCTTCAAACTAATTATGGAGACAGGGTCTTGATAAATGGCACTACACAATGTAGACATTATCGCATATGCTTTTCGTTGTAACGTACCTCAAATAAAATTGTATAGGAATTAATTGAGAAATCGATTCTTTAGTTCTTGACATGAAAATTCTCTAGAGAAAAAAAAAAAAAAAAAAAAAGATGCACTTGCGGGCAGGACTTAGATTCCACGCGCCGGCTTGTTTAAAGGTTCTAAAAATATTAATTGCATTGATAGTAGAAATTGAATAAAAACACTGAAAATGGCTTTCTAGGGAAAACATCCGCGCTTCCACGACTCTGCTGAGCAGTAGAGCGCCGGTTCAAATTTTGCTCAGCCGAACTAGGTTTTTCTCTCACTTACTCCAAAAGAATATCGTTCCAGTACCATAATTTTCCCGGCAACCCAACATCTTTCCCTCCCAATTCTCTCACCCAAGTAAGAGTTAGGTGGAAGACCTGTCTCATGAGCCTCGCCATAAGAAGATAAACAAATAAAAACTATGTTTGCTTATACATTGTCTTATTGTTAATTTAATGTCTTTCTGGACGCATTCGGCTCTTCGTTATATTTGTAACCACTTACAGAGAATGATTTAGTAGCTCTGATATAGCATTCTTAGGTCAAAGTATGTCTTAAATCGACAATAGAGAAATTCTTCTTTAAATTTGCTTTTGTTACTTACAGTTCTAGAAGAATTAAGCCTTTCATAGAAGAAGTGCAAAAGAAGATAATCCATTGATATACTATAAAAATATTATGAGTTTAAAAAAGTCCCTGAAGGTAATATGTTTACAAAACAATCGTGTAGGTTTAAGAGTAAGTTAAACTATTATTAATTATGATACCTCTCTATTAGTCCATTTTGCGGGCAAAGCAGATTTGCAAAAATGCAATTTTAAAGTATGAGTAGAGATAGCCAGAGATTAAATCAAACGTGTACTTAGAAAAATTTCCAGTACAAATCAAATACCTAGAAAGTGAATGAATTTCAGTTAGTCTTCACCTGTACCTACTTTTGCTATTATTTTTCTTTGGGATAAAGTATTTGACTCAACAGTTAAAAACATACGGATAGTTTTCAATAAATTAAACTTTTACTTAGATAATGTAGTATAAATAGATTCGCAAAAATACATATTGTTAATAATTAGCTGTAGTTCAGAAATACCACTCCTCAGAGAGGAGACGGGGAGAACAGGATAGGACACTTTCTCATGAAAAAACGTGAAATGACGCGACCAAACTTTTTGAATAAAATGTGTTGTCTACTGACACCAAAAGTATTGTTTTTTGACATATTTAAAACTTTTAGGTAGTTTTTTAACATTTCAGGTCATCAACGACCGCAAGAAACATTACAGTAAAAAGGTTAAACTATTTGTTACTTTCATTGAGACGAAATCGCTAACAAGAAACACAAAAACAAAATACTTATTGAAAAAAAACAAAAAAAACAAGCTTAATAATACATTAATTCAAGTTGTGAAGGTTTCAAAAGTCGTAACACCTTCTCGCATCCACAGCGTGTTTTGAATATATTAGTAATATAATTTGGGATATTCGAGTAATGTCTTTGATTTCTAAGTTCTTGCCACTGCAAGATGAAGTGGCGGTCAACACTATACCTCTACAAAGGGCTCTGGGTTCGTCTTCTTCATCAAGTGAATGTGACAGAGATTGAAGCGAACAATCCGCAAACTAATCAAAATAGTTTAGTCTCTTCTTGCGAAGGTGAATTTAGGGAATGTACCTTCTGTAGTTGATTTTCTTACAAGATGTAATATCATAGATTTTAATTTCCATTCTAAATCCCATTGTTTTACAATTGTTGGCTTGAATAGTTTCTTTGCATCTTTTAAAGTTCCATAGATACCATTTTCTGTTTCACCCATTTAGGTTGCAGATTTTGCGGCTATATCTGCTTCTTCGTTTCCATATAATTTTTGTGTTCGAGGACCCATGATAAGTCTATTTTAATACCTTCACTAAAACATATAAAAAGCTGTTCGTCAATCTTTTTCACTATTGTGTAAATGGAATTGTGTATTGTGTCTCTGTAGCTTTGAGCCATGTCATTGAGCCAGTAAAGATGACGAAGAGCTAGTCATCCTTGTTTATTGACATCATTTCGAGGCTTTGTGAATTGCCCGAGTTTCACATGTAGAGACAGATTGAATGAATTTGAAGAGGGGTTTTCTAATACAACCGAAAAACATTTTTTTAGTTCATTAAAAAGAATTTTACGTATAAATCTAAATTTTGAATGGAATGAGTTGTTTGAAGGAGTTGCCAGCAAAGGGTTACTTCTATAAGTGAGGAAACACTTAAGTACTGTACATCGTAAGAAAAATTGCGACGGACCGGGAATCGAACCAAGGACATGTGTATGAGTTTCGGGAGTTGCTGTGGGTGGTGCAGCGGTAGCACAATTGCGGCAAAATCAGGAGGTCCTCGGTTCGAGTCCCGGTCCGTCGGAATTTTCACTTGGTCTTAGACATTGCAAACTTCCCTCCCCGAGTAGGTACTCGGAAGTCGTGAGTTATAAACTTAAGAAATGTACTTCTTCAATCCGACACCCTCGAAGCGGTTCCAAATCATCTTAAAAACTGACCTTTCAGTACGGATGCGGTACTTGGGTTGTCTTTGTAGGTGGGTGATAGTTTCATCTCGGCTTCTTCAACGGACTTCATTGAGTCTGCATATACGATATTATCCCTCTCTAAACATTTCAATTGTGACTTATGTGCTCGATTCTCCCTCGACACACTGTCGCTTAACGTGAAAATGAGGCACTACATCTGCCACTACGGAAGCCTCTCGTGATTGTATGGGGTATCTTGATGCCAAAGTTCACATTGGTACGTCATAAATATAAAACGTGAGGTGACGTGAATAAAGTCCGCTGCTAATTTTGTATCGCAGTGTTTGGCACGAACAGAGTACTAAATTCTACAAAATCGAACATTCTTGTCTTCTGTTAATGTCCTTTACATATTCAAGATAAATAAATAAACTACTACTCATTTACGATTTTTTATCATCTGACAATAACTAAATCTGACAATAACCACGAATCGAAACGTTTTGTATTTAAAAAGTACAAAATACATCGTAATTGTCCTAAGAAATGTCGAAAGTTGTAATATCATTATTAACGTTCATTATATAATCGAAACTTGGTGTACTTAATACCTCTAAATATATGGTATTCGTCCATCAGAAGGTAAGTCTTAAATTATTTATTTTAGTCTTTTTCATCTACCTGTCTAAAATGGGAGCGTCAGTTGTCTCCTTGTCATATGAGTATAATTATACAATTCTGCCGGTATCCATCTCCACCAATATTTGAGTTTTCGATTCAAAACGAACGTTCTGTCACATCAAAATTCGCCATTAGGGGAGTGACAGTAATACAATTTTCTGTTGTCCTGTATGGTGACTGAGGTATCACAAAAAAGTTATTTCAGTAATGAAAAGATAGAAAGTAGAAATGAAATTTCATTTACCTTTGATACCTTACGAATTCCTCTCTTTTTGATGGCAGAGGGCTTTATTAGTCACTACGTTCATTTTTCCGGTAAAACTGGATTAAGCTAAGAGCGAAATTGTAATATAAGCGAAGGATCAGAGTTGAACTTAACCTTACAGAAAGAAGCGAAGTTTCGGGAAATATAGTTTGTACAGTTCACAATAGGTTATTTAAAGTTCGTATATTCATGTAGAATAGAACTTTGAAAAAAACTTAAATATACGTAATTGTGTTAACTAATTCACAACAATCTCTTATTAATAATGTTGCCATGGTTATCTGTACATATAATAGTTTCTTGAAGTTCTCCATGTTATGCGATTACTTATATCGAACCTTTAGAGAAATAATGACGTAAGTGCAATTTTGTCTGATAAAGAGCTTGTAATACCACAAGTTTAAATTTCAGCTCTATCCCGGAAACCAAAGACAAAATTGTTTTCTTCCATTTTGATGGCGATGATGGATTTCTTTGTGGTATTGCCATTCATGATCCACTTACCCGGTGCAGCAACGTCAGATGCATGTGAACAGTGTTTGTATGTGAACCTGCATTACTCAAAAGGTATAACTGTGTCTTACAATTATTGATTTACCTAACACTGAATCAGCTACAGCAATCACTTGAAACGCTCCAACAAAATAAACAAAATATACTCCACAATTAATGTATTTTCAATTCCGTAAATGTTTTTTCCCAGTATATTACAGGTAATGAGACACAAATGGAATTTAATTAATTGGTTTTATTCATTTGGAGAAAATATACCAATCATGTTTAGAAGACCGCAAAATTCATCTTCCCAAAACACCTCATCGTAAACAAATATTAGTGTTATATCATTCCGTATAAAGATCTTCCTGACGTCTGACAATGTATTTGCGTGTAAACATTAATGGATGAGTAATTAATTCCATTTAAACTTTGCTTTCATAGAGAAGACGAGTACAATTAATTAATTAAATGGTAACACGCATGAAAAGATACTTAAAAATGGAAGAAAACATTGACTATGAAATTTCTTCACGAAGAATGAGAGACAATAAAATCTATCCAAATCAGTCAGGAACTATGTACAAACGTTTTAAATTTTAGTACTTCTGACCCAAACATGTTAATTTATATTTTATTGGAAGGTAAAATGGTCCCAATCTTTATCGGTGCTGGATTTATCCATCTGCATTCCTCTTTCCCCACTCTTAGACTGGACAGTTCTTGACGATCTGTATGGGAGTGACCACTACCAGATTCTTATCCATTTCAACGTCCTTTGCCCCTCGGTTTCACGCCCCTCTCAGTGGATTTGTAAAAAAGCAGACTCGGATGTGTTTAAACGCAACATCAATCTTCGCGATGAGCCTTTCGCCAATGTGGATGCTATGGCAACCCATTTCACCAACGCAGTTTTAAAAGCCGCTGACATTGCCATCCCAAAATCATCACGTAATCCAAGACATTGCCCAGTTCCATGGTAGAATTCGGATTGCGCAAAGGCGGTCAGCGCTAGAAAGAAAGCTTTAGCGCAACTTAATAAATATCCCACTGTTGATAATCTCATTGAGTTTAAAGCGTGCAGAGCAAGAGCAAAACGAACTCTTCGAGAAAGTAAGTCGTCCTCCTGGAAGGCTTACATTTCATCTCTTATAAGTCGTACTCCATCATCAGTCGTATGACAGAAAGTTCGGAAGATTCAAGGTACGTGGTCCTCTTTTTCCATCCCTGGTCTCAATATGAATGGATGGGTCGAGACTTTACCCCTATGTCATTGCTGAGGAACGTGCATCGCACTACGAAAGAGTCTCTAACTTCTGCGGTTTTTCTCCAACTTTTCTTCAACAGAAAGCTCGCGCGGAAAACTGTTGCTTGGATTTCTCCAGTTGCAGAGACGAGGAATATAACATTCCTTTCTCTATGACGGAGCTGACCTCCGCCCTTGCGTCTTCAAAAGATACAGCCCCCGGTCCTGATCAAATTCATAATGTGATGCTAAAACATCTTCCAGAGATGGACATAAAATTCATTCTGAAGTTATATAACTGTATTTGAAATGAGCGTACCGTCCCTGCTCAATGGCATGAGACCATAATTATTCCACTTCCGAAGGAGGGAAAAGATCGTTCGAATCCGTCACACTTTCGACCGATTTCTCTGACAAGCTGCGTTTGCAAATTGTTAGAAAGAATAATAAATCGTTGCCTTGTTTGATCGCTGGAATCGCGATACCTTCTGACCAATATCCAATGTGGTTTCAGAAAACAGCGGTTAATGCTAGACCTCCTTGTTGCGATGTCATCTACCATCTCATCATCGTTTGTATTAAGGGAAATCCTCTTGGCCATCTTTTTTGACTTGGACAAGGCTTATGATACAACCTGGAGGTACGGAATCCTACTCATATTGCACTCGTGGGGATTTCGTGGCTGTCTTCCTCTGTTCCTGGAGAGCTTCCTATCTCAACGCTCTTTCCGCGTTCGCCTCGGAACTTATTGATCATCGAATCATCCTTTGGAAAATGGTGTCCCACAGGGTTCAATCTTGAGCGTCACTCTCTTTGCTATAGCCGTAAATAGCATTGCGTCAGTGGTTCGAGAACCAGTACATGCGTCTCTCTTTGTTGACGACTTCGTCATCTATTGTTCGTCTAGCAGCATCTCTGTCATCGAGAGGCAACTGCAATTGATTTTAAACCGTTTACACGAGTGGAGCATGTCTACCGGCTTTAGTTTTTCTGTAACTAAGACATGCTGTATGCACTTCTCTAGGATATACCTCAATGATCCAGATCTTTTTCTTGGGGACCAACGTCTTCCCTTCGTTGACTCCGCAAAATTCCTGGGTCTTACATTCGACCGCACACTAACTTTGCGCAATCACATCCGAAAACTACAATCCCGTTGTAATTCTTCCATCAACCTCCTTCGCGCATCATCTTGAGCGCAGACCGCACTTGCCTTCTTCGTCTGTATAGAAGTCTCGTTCGGTCTGTTTTAGGTTATAGCAGTATTGTATACGCCCCCGCATCACCGTCGACACTCAGGACCCTTAACAGTATCCATCATGCAGGAGTCCGCATTGGAACTGGTGCTTTCCGCACTAGTCGAATATAATGCTTATTAGTAGACGCTGGCGAACCATCTCTTAACAAGAGACGTGACATTCTACTTGGATCTTACGGAGTGAAACTGATGGGAGTTTCAAATCACCCTACTCAGCAACACCTAAATTCCCCTAAATTTATTTCTTCTTACGCTGCAAGACCTTCGTTACCCCGCCCAGCGGGTGTTCGTTTTAAAGAACTGCTAGAGGAAAATGTCATCACACTACCCCCCCCAGTGAAATACCTACACTCTCTTACACCACCTTGGTCCTTCATGCAACCAACCATTGACTTTCGACTGTCTCAACTTTCAAAGCAAGACACTCCAGCTGTTGTGTACCAACAGCACTTTGGAGAACTAAAAAACCTCTATTTGGATCATATGTTCATATCCACTGATGACTCAGCAATGAATAATTCCGTTGGAGCTGCTTTCCACTGCCACAGGGCCACCCGTTCATTTCGCCTCCATTCCTTTTGCAGCGTGTACACCGCTGAAAAATTCGCAACTCTTGAGGCACTGAAGTTCATTCAGCTATCTTCTATACGGCGTGTGGTTCTCTGCAGTGACTCTATTAGTGCTCCGTGGTCAGTGTCTTCACTGTACACCTCCGACACTCTTACGTTGCTAATTCAAAAGTAGATAAGCCATCTAGTATCTAAAATTTTTGAAATAGTCCTTTGTTGGATTCCTGGGTACGTGGGTACTATGGGTAATGAAGAAGCTGATGAGGCAGCGAAGTGGGGAACGCAGAGGGCAGTCCTTGACCTTTCATCTGTTCCTACGTCAGATTCGGAGGTTGCCATAAGATCGTCTCTTCTTGAGACATGGCACGTCGAATGGCAAAATCGCACCTTCAAGCTGAGGAAGGTATAAGACTCCGTTAAGACCTGGGTGTCATCATCCCGTGCGAACAGACGTGAAGAAGTAATCCTTACACGCGTTCGTATTGGCCACTGCTATCTTACCCATGGTCATCTCTTACGCGGTGAACTTCCCCCCATCTGTGAAACTTGTAACACAACACTTACCGTGGAACACTTTCTTCTGAATTATCTTAAATATAGTACCAGTCGTCGGCGACACAATCTACCGAACAGTTTGAACGTTATGCTGGGACAAAATGAACCGATTTTAATGCGCGTTTTTAGATTCCTACAGGAAATTGGCCTCTGGAAAAGTATCTGATCTCTCTTCGTATGTTTTACTCAAATCCACAAACGAAACGGGGATCCCCCCTCAAGTTATCGGGAGGGTTTGGATTTAAATCTTATTTTCCCTTCTTTGTTTTGAATTTACATTTTTCTCTGTCTCTTTCTCCCCCGAAATATACTTTTTTCTTTATTTTCTGTTTTTATAATGTCTTTAGGATCTTTTTTCCTATTTTGATATATTTGATTCATGAGGTTTTTTGGTGGTTATGGTCGAGTCATTCGGCGAGTCCCACATTCGGGGAGAGACTTGTTAGCTCTCCTTAGTGCGTAAATGCTTTTTCTCTAACCGTACAAAAATTCTTTCCCTAAATTTACTTTCTTCTTTTTCAATTTTTTTATAAACAAAAATTTTTTTAAAGGAATTTTCCTCTTTTTTCCTACCTTTTTTAAGAATATGTTTTTGTTATATTGTAACTCAGGACGGTTTTCTGTGGGTATGGTTCAGTCAATCGGCGAGTCCCACACGCGGGGAGTTTCATGTTGACTGTCCTTAGTGAGTAACTACATTTTCCCTACCTGTACAAAATTTGAGAGCTCTACTGACCTCGATGTCGGCGATCCGTTATGCCCCACAAAAAAAAGAAAGAAAGTTCACGTCATCAGCGTTCCAGATTTTGTGCAGACAAATCGAGATTCAGCATGTTTTTACCACCATTCCACCCGCAGTCAAACGGGCTTGCCGAGAGCTTTGTGCAAACCTTCAAAACTGCTTTAAAGACGCAACTGCACCCGAGGGTGAAGCCCTGCTGCGAATCATGGCAACCTATAGAGCATTGCCTGGAGGAATTGGTCCACGGTCTCAGGCATCGTACATTACTTACTCATTTGTAGTCAGATGTAACCCAAGCATGCACCACGAGATTGCAAAAATTCTTTCATGGGCAACCAGTGTACATCCGTTCCTTCAAGGGTGCAAACCCAAGGTTGTGTCCGGCAAAGATAATGGGAAACCGGGCTAGCCGTGTGTTTCTTACGGAGGTGGCTATATGAGTTGTTGCTCGACACGTGGACCAGATACGGAATCGAGTGGTAGATACGCGAGTGGAACACCCTCCACGCACTTAGAAGACACACCGCACTGTCACGTACAGCTACAGTTTCACAATGGCATGTTTTCAGGATGCTCTCAGCATCGGCCAACACCAAAGGCCTCCTCAGACCTCCTAGACGGGAATCTGGATAAGGAAACAACAAAACCAGTGGCTACAACAACCCAACAGATATCAGGGTCTGCAACGTCAGAGCACAATACGTCGGCCACGGAGGAGCCAACCGAACCAGCGAACATCGATCCAGCGCAGCAACTACGACTCTGCGCCCTCCAGGGGGAGATCGACTCGGCGACGCCAGAGGCAATGGAGGAGTGACTTTTTCCTTATACAAACATGTGATGATATTGTCAAAAAACATTTTCTTCGTGTTGAGCAGAGTAAACAAATGATCTAATGATTGAGACAAGTATTCTTCCAGAAGCAATTGCAAAACGTTGACCACTGATCCATTTAGTGACTTCACCACATATTATTACCACCAAACTGAGAATGCATAAATCCTACCTTTTGTAACGTCCCCCACCGGAGTCAACGTGTGTTGACAGTTCCACTATAAACTCAGTGTCTCAAAAATGAAAGATTACTTTATAAAGTGTCGGAATAAAAACTTTGACTTCATATTCCTCTCCGTTTATTTCTTCCTGTTCTCTCTCTCCGTGTGCTGTTGCCAACTCAAAAGAAACTAAACGGAAACAAAATGTCGAACCAAAGTTTTAATCTATGCATCCTCCATTGACTCATTTCCAGATATAACAAAAATAAAAATGTGTAGTTGAACATACGAGACGTAGATTGCGCTTGCAAGCGGAAGTCGAGATATAAAACTGGTTATTCCAAAACAAATTGGCAAATACGTTTGTGCAGCTATAGAGGCGTATTTGCACTTATCGATGAAAAATGTCTCAGAGCAGATGTCTTACGAGGGTATAAAGAATACTAGGTTATCACAATAATTCTATTCTAAAAATATTATTATTATTATTATTGCCTTTCTTCTCAACATAGCTGGTGAGTATTTCGGTACGCGTCCAAGTAAGATCCACTTCCCTTAGGTTGCGTCTCTTTGAGAAATTCTTAGGCGCACACTTTCAGAATAACATGAACCGTCCCCAGAATGGCTATTATTTGGTCCTCAGATAGATCGGTCTTTTCAGGAATTTTCTGAAGATTGTCTTCTATATATTTTCTCACTGTTCTCGTGGCTTCGATAATAATAGGGCAGACTTATGTCTTCATTCCCCACATTCTTTGGCATTCAATAGCGGGGTCTTTATATTTGAGCAGTTTTTCTGCCTCTTTGCTCACAACATTCATCTCGTTGGGAACAGAAACTTCAATAAGAAGACATTCCTTACTCTCCTCATCCCTCAGAACAATGCCAGGCCTATTTGCATTGATTGTCCTGTCGGTATTCATAGGTTGGTCCCAGAGGATTGTGGCTTTTTCATTCGAGTTCACAGAACTAGGTTTGTGTTCATGCCAGATTTTATTAATTATTATTATTATTATTATTGGAGCTTTATGACTAGCCAACTCGGTCATGAGAGCCCTAAAAATATACCATATTCTTTAGAAAAAGTTTAATTTTGAATGAACCAGTCAATTCATGTAGTGATTATCTAAGACATTCAAATTTAGAAACGAAGTGATAAGACAGAGATCCTTATCGAAAAGTATAACTAAAATTGCAATAGCGGGGTCGAGAAATATCAGTGGGTGCAATGCAACCGGATCTGACAATAGGAAAATTGAAATTCAGAATTTTAGTAAAAAAAATTGGTGACATGTAATGAAAGGATAAGTAAAGAAGATAACGGATACGATGGTAAGAAAACAGGGAAACATAAAAAATATACACAACTTAACTATGATGGGACAAGGAACATTTGGTAGACGAACTTATATTTTCACACCAAATGCGACCATCGCAAATAATGTCATTGTTTAATCCCGCTAGTGAAAATAGATATAATCGTACTAAATGGTCATGGTAATTTATTACATATGTTTTTAAGATTAAAAGAATACATTTAAGATGAAAGAAGAACCCAAAATTTCTCATACCACTAATTTGATTTACGACCATTTTCAACAACAATAATCACTAAAGTTTTTTTTTTGTGTCTTGGTCTTTTGTAAACAAGCGTTTATATTTTTTCAAAACCAAAACGTAAAAAAAAACAACTTTAGTAACAAAAATTTCTCTTTCCCTATCCTTTTTCATCCGTCACTGTTAGGTGGAAGAGCGGACCTCGTTACATGGCGTGAACAACGACACGAGACACGAAATAAATAAATTAAAAAAACATCAGCGCATTGAATAGAAATCAATATCAGCCATATACTGCGGGATTGCAATTTATTTTATCCAGGATGCAGATAATACATGTCATTTGATACTCTCGTTCCAATGAATGATACTAATTGACTCGCAGCAGTAGTACATGAAATAATGTTTGTGGAAAAAGAGATGGCATTAATTAGAGTTAAGATGATATTACTATTGGTTGTACTGGACACTCTTAGAAGAGAGATTATGATATATGTTGTTCTTAGTATGATTGCTTATAATTAGAGAATAGAACGTGATATAGTATCCGAAGGGAAAAAAACTCTGTAATAAATATATTGCAAACAGGTTATAGCAATCTGAGAAAAATCTATGGATGAGAATAGTCTATGATTGAATGTGAAATCATATTTCAGAGGAAGAAAAGAATTTCCAAACTAGCGATTTGACATCCTAGCATTAGAGTTCGCATACTATAATGTTGTGATATCACATAAAAGGTTTAGATGACACAATCGAAGGTTTTATGAAATACTCTTCTTCTAAATTTGGACCTCACATAAACTGTTCTATCAGTGCAGATGTAAATAAATAAATAAATAAAAAAGGCTTAGAAGATGACCCCAGAAAGATGGTTGAACCGTCAGTTTCTAATGTTGCAACGTGACTCTCGGTTAACACAGGTCCTCAAGTTAAATTTGATTATTTTTCTTCGGTATTATGCAAAATGCAGATAAATTTGAATATTTTTCAACCAACTCGACAAACGACGACGGTTGCTGGACGGTGTTTACTTGTTAATAATGTCGTTTCGTTTTACATGGATATTATAACCACATTTTATTCCATTATCATTTATTAGTGAATTCCCAATGTGATCTTTAATATAAAAAAGAACGAAAGTATCCGAATCGTATTTAATCAAACGAATCAAATAGCTATAATTCACACGTATTCTCGTTTTCAAAAAGAGAATGAAACGCTTCCAGCAATTTGTTACGAAATTACATTTTATAATATCTCGTACTTTACGTTCTGTACTAATATTTGCGATTGTATTTATCATTAATGGGAACATAATTATTACTATTGGTTTCTTCATAATTCTATTTTTCCCTTCATTTCAATTAATTAAAAAAAATACTGTACGTGATATCACGAGTGCTCTTGTTATAAATCAATCAATACAAGATATAAAAAATAATTTACTTTCTTTTGTTAAGTAATTTATAATAGAGTAGGTGCGATAAAACAATCCAAATCAATTACATTTAAAACTCTTTTATACTTTGGTACATTTGTATGTTTGTTTGTCGACAGTTTCAATCTTTAGTTTGTCGACAGTTTCAGTTAAACTTTAAAATTAATGGTTGTATCAATCAGCGTTGTCTGGAGGTTTGTATTGGCCTTTCCCTGGTCGCTTTACACAATTACATGTAGTTTGATGAAAAAGTTAGAGAATATAGCATGTAAAGTTTCTTTAATATAATTTTTATTTTATAATTTTATTGAAGTGGCACACTTATAAGGTGAGTACATAATTAACAGTTAACTGAAAGCACTGTGTTACCTTTTCACCTAATTTTTCTTCATTTCCGCAATCGTTATTGCATTTTTAATGCTAACCTTCTGCAGATACCGATTGGGTATTTTAAATAATATTTTTGAATAAATTATTGCCTCGTCAATACTTGACGGAACATTAGAAATAGCAGGAAGAACAAGGATGAAAATATCACTTCAACAATTAATCAGATTATAATAGAAAATTATACTCAACTATTTTCTTCAGTCTTCTACAAAAATATTTATGAGGTCAAATGAAATTCGAAGAAGATAAAAATATATTTTGGAATTTTCTACTCTATCTAAAAAAATAAAAAATATATGTTGCACTATGACTACATATATGAATCAATCTTTTACGATTTTGAGAGATATTGAGATTAAGTTAAACCCATAGATGGAGTTAAACCCACAGAGACAAACCTCCCACTTACGTACCTTCCTGTCTCTCTTTGTGACACGACGCCGTTTCAAAGGATTGTTATTACACGCAAAGGTTTTTCATGGAAACTTCTGTTCGTGAGTAAACTACTCAAAACAAAGTACTGGCTCCATATTGTAATTATGTCTATGGAATTTTAATTTAATAATTGAATATAACGACTTTCTTTTCACAGACTGGATTTATTATCTCTTAAATAAACTTCACAACTTTTCGACCCCCACTGAGACCGCCATCAGGCAAATACTGACATACAATTTTTGTAACAGTTTTGCATGTCTGAAATGAGAAAAAGTTAACAAAAATCACAGAATATTGAATATATACGTACTGGCTCGTTTATACAGTTTCCATTTTAGCACGTTTGACAAAAATTCATTAACGTATGTAGTTCTTTTGTATTGGACATAGCAAGTGTACAAAAACAAAAATATTCATCTTTATGTATTAGAAGAAAATTGATAAACTTGCTTAACCACATTCAATTACCTTCACATAATTCGTCTCGCGTAGACGTGTTTCAAATTTTTATCGTACTATTTTTCATTTTGACCTGGAACGATCAGCTTCGGTTTCCGCGTCGTAAACTATTCTATCGGCGTGTCTCACAAAATATGAGTTGGGAGAGCGTATGGGGAATATCTAGATGGGCCTCCCCTATCGATCGGCCCTCGCGCCCTCGATTCGGTTCTGTCCTTTAAAAGCGTTGAAATCAAGAAGACAGAGCCCTCCTAACGAAACGCATCACTGGTGGCAACTTGGACTCAGTATCTTCGCCTTTTTTGGGTCATGTGGAACGGTACAAGAGTGAGAGTTAAAAGCATATTTTCCCTCCGATTACAAATGACGCACAAGAAAAAGAAATTAAGAGACCACTTTATTAATTTAATGTTTCATAAAATATTGAATTTTTTACTTTCTCATATATGTAGTACTTTCTCATATATGTACTGTAATCTTGAAAAAAAAAATCGAAAACGATAATTTTACGGAAATATCCATTTTGGAGGTCCCTGACTCCGAAAAAGTTGTTTTTTGGCATGATGTCCGTACGTCCGTCAGTGTGTAGCACTCCTGACCAAATGGAACACTAAATTTTTGCCTCTGGAGTGCGGTTTCGATCCTGCTATGTATTTTATCATTATCATCTCTTTCATTTCAGTTTACAAAAGTGCACTATACCTCTACTTCATTCATGTATTCCGTTATTCAAGCTTCTTGAAATAGTAAACAACTGTGCAAGTAAAGACAAAGTATTTTACCGCACCTATACCAAACTTTCATCCGAAATATCGCTAATGCGATTGTAATTTATAATAATTACACTTTGCATACAGAACTCTTAAGCAAAATCGCTCGAGCAGTTTTTTTAAATATTTAAAACAGTACTTTGACCTTCATGTGAAGTGCCCTTTGTTTAAAGTAGAAAGAAAATTGAGGGAACGTGCATCAGTCAGAAGTAAATTTCATTAAATAGTAATAATAGTAATTCCAAGAAAGTATATGGCATCTATTACGGTTTATATTTGTATTGATTTTCAAAAAAAAATAAGAGTAAAAATTATATTTTATGTGAAAGATTTTAAAATATGTTGAGGAAAACGTTTAGAACTATTGAAAAATACATTCGTATTAAAAATATCAACTTACTAAATATAACAAAAAAAACAACTGAAAGCAACTATACACCAAAATACAAAAACCAGATTACCAGAACAAGATGTCTCTTTTACTAATTATTTTGAATGTTTTATTTTTATTTTCTGCCATTGTTTTTTATATTTACTGATGTAATGACTTGAAATACGATTTTCTTCAAAGAGAATTGCAAAATATAAATAAAATGATGTCTAAATGTAGATGGTGTTTGTGACATTTTGTTGGTGTAGTTAAAAATAAAACTATTTTTTTAAGTCTCGCCAACCATTCATTTATTCTTATAGTTAAGTTTCGACTGAAAAGCAATCATCTTCAGTAATCTTCCTTCAGTCTTCTTCAGTAATGTTTCCCATGAAGTTGAAAGTTAACTATAAAAATAAATGTATTGTCGGTGAGTCTAACAAAATTAGTTTTATTCATGAACATACCCCAAAAATAACGTTGTTTCTTTTTCAAATCGGAATCGTGTTCCGTCATGCATGCATACACCATGCATGAAAAAAAGTGAAATACTTTGATGTATTCGTAGTTTTGTGTTTCTGCGTTTGTTGACTGAGTTCATGTCTCGGCGCAAGGTGTTTGATGTTTGTTCTGTTGACAGTTCTTTGCATCGACTTGTTTTTGTTTTGCTTAGTGGTAGACGCAACCGCAACGCCCATTCCACAGGACATCTGCCTCCATTTAGTCCGAAACCGCTATTGTTCGTTCACAGGTCAGTTGATAACATGGGCTTTATGGGAAGAGTCACGACACTACCATCCCAGAAAATAAATCCGGTTGTTCCATCGTATATTGAGTTTCACTCAACCTGAGATTCAGTGCTCTCAAGGTAGTACTAGCGTATATAGAAACAAAACCAGAAATTAAAATAGATATTCCGAATATTATTTCAAAACTTATAGCGACATATCAGTCTTATAAATATCGTAAGTGTGTTATGTAAATGTAATTGTGGTTCGACAGAAATTGATATATTTTCGTATCTGCAGTGCGTTTGTTGTCCTCCTATGTGTTTTATCATTATCATACCTTTCATTTCTGTTTACAAAAAGTATATTCTACGTCTACATGGTCCATTTACACTGCTAAATATTATTCAAGCTTTATTACAGTAAACTAATGTGTGAGGCAGACGGAAATTATTTTACTGCGTCTATACCAAACTTTGAAGCGAAATACCACTAATCCGGATGTGATGCATACTAATTGTGCCTTATGTACAGAAAAGTTAAGCAAAATCGTTTGAGACGTTTTTTTGAGAAACATTCAAAAGGACCTACCCGTTGACGAGCGCTAAAGCCCCCCTCAAAAAAAAAACATTCAAAAGAGTACTTTGACCTTCATATGAAGTACCCTTTGTTTTAAAAGTAAAAAAATTAGACCACGTGCATCGACAACAAGTAAATTCTACCGTAAATACGAAATACAAACTAAATTGATTCATCCATTTACTCAGAATCGCTGCGCACAGACGGACGGAAGGACAAATGGACGGACGTTATGCCATAAATCACTTGTTCAGAATCGGGGATCGCCAAAACGGTTCCGTCGAAATGTCGCTTTCGAAATTTTTCGTGATAACAATACTTTTTATGTATTTTGCAACATAATGCGGTCCTCATTTTAATATATAGGTCTCTTAGTTATCCTAAGAACACATAATACTTTTTATTAAAATTTTGATAGTTTTATTCCTTCATTTCTTTACTAAGGATTATTTCTCCTCCATCGCTGTTCTTTACTATTCCAAGAGATTGTATAAAGAATATATAGTCATACTGCGTCTATACCATTGATGAAAAGGGTGTTGATTGCAAGAGATACTATAATAGTATTTACCTTTTCATCTTTTAAGTTGATTTTGCTACCTTTGAAGTTTTTGGTGTCATTAAAAAACCTTACAATTCTATCGTCTTTGCGTTTGAAGACTAAATAAGGTAATCGTAGATTCAATTATCGAACAGTAAAACTGAAATCATTTTTATAGCAAAAACAGGAGACCTCTTCTAAAACATTTCCACTTATACTTCATTTTGCCATTTTTATAAACTTAAGTTCTCTCTTTCACGTACACATCGAAACCAGTGTTTATGCTATAATATCAACAAAGTAATACCATTAAACCATCGACGCACAAATAATAAGTCTCGAAAACCTTAGCACAAAATGCTCTTCTTCAAATGAAAATCCAGTGATTTTT
The DNA here is from genome assembly GCA_002313205.1 of Laupala kohalensis. NCBI lineage: Eukaryota > Metazoa > Arthropoda > Insecta > Orthoptera > Trigonidiidae > Laupala > Laupala kohalensis. The sequence continues at coordinate 457,409 of NNCF01128849.1, read as the reverse complement.
AACCTTTCACAAAATAGTTATGCTTTTTTATTTAAAACTTAATAAAAAAAGGGAAACTGAGACTTAATGATTAATGCTATTAGCGCCAATGTATTTTATCCAAGAAGTTCTTTATCTTGAATCTTGATAAATGAGAATAACTCGCACCTAATAAATATTTCTAAACTTCGGCAAGTAAAACCAGAGATTTAATGACAATGCTGGTTCCCGGCAGCTAAGTAAACCATACCTTTTATGGTATAGAGATATTTAATCCTTCTATTGTCTTCAGCCTTTCTTATATCCATTTCATAGACATGTTTATAACATTTAATAATATTAGAAGGCACACAATTATAAGACTTAACTTCGTATCCCATACTCTGTAAATGTAATAAGGGAACAAAAAATTCTATAAACATGCATAGACTGCACAAAACAAGCAGTATTTTTTGTCTTTTGTTCCTCGATTTACAATAATAATTTACGTAAATTAAATGTACGGTGAAGTTGCATATGTTCCGATCATCTTTCGGATTATTACAACTACTCAACCTTATTTCATCAAGTTTAGACCAGTCATTTACACGTCAAGACCTTACAAATAGATAAGAATACATTCACATGAACATACATATAAGGAACGATAGCCCAGCAATCAATATATTGACGCATACGCAATATTGATAACTACACAACATTAATTACAGAAACATCAATTCTGTCTTGAATAACTATAATAATAGTTAGTAACATTTTCTCTAGTTTTTATTGTATGAAGACAAAAAAGCATTTTCTCGAAATTTCTACAATTTCATCTTTAATTAGTTAATTGCTTCATTTGTTGTTCAGTCATTCAATAAATAGACAATACACTTTAATTCCTTTTATGGGAAGGAACCCGTGTTTTAAGCCAAATTAGACATTAAGCAGAGTACATTCCGGTATCTTATCTACATGTCTTCGAATCTCATTTCTTTGCATACTTTCTAATCATAAAATTAACATCGAACGTGACAAAGATCAATACATTCATTACAGAAATGAAGAAATTGAATGTGATAGGAATCATTTGGAATCGAAAGTAGCCTTTTGTACGATTGCAATTGATCTATGAATCTTACGACACAAATGCACTCCTAAAAGAGAACACCTCGCTAATTCGTCAAAAATCTTCAATTATATTAGCGACTAATACATATATGATTAACGACTTCCACAGACTCACATATTTATATTTCATCCCCCACTACAACAGTATACTTGATTCAAAAATACTGGAATTGAAATAAACTTATTTTTTTATAATTGGAGTTCCCAAAATTCAAATAAAAATAACTATATAGTCACATATTATTACATTTTAATTATANAATTTAAAAATATATATATATATATATATATATATATATATATATATATATATATATATATATATATAAGCGTGAAGCGCATATTTTTAGAACATGTAACGCCCTTCTCTGAGTTTGCGGGGATACGTACAATGAGGAGTTCATTCCGATACGATTGCCTCTTATCGAATACTTGATCATCATAGTCCGAGGCAAAAATATTCTAGCAGGGAGTGGTTTCGGTCCACAAACATCTGGGTCGCAGCACCACTCAATTCCTTGGAAGGGGCATTAAAAGGGCATCCAGTATTAATATCAAAATATTATTTTATCATTCTTCCTGTACATTAATGCATATGCGACCCAGAATATGTATTGTTCCTTTTTCTGTGCAACCAGAAGGAGTGAATGACACAAACGAAATATGATTTTTAGAGCATTAAAAGATGTGTCCCTGATTTCCCTTTTTATTCCACACTCCACCTTTTCCTTTCCGAGAAAACAGCATTTAAAAATTACATCAAGTAAAGAAGTTACTTGACTCCTGACAACTGATAGCTCTGACGCGTCTGACCAGTCCGACTGTACTGGTAATCTGTGAACATACCTTTCTTTACTATGTGTGCCTTTGAGTCAAACGGTTCGACCTACCAGGTTGTAAGAATGTGAACCATGAACAAAATAAAAACGTGATTGTTAGAGAATTTCATTCATTATGAGTTCAAACATGATTTATATTTAATACTGCATTGTGTATTGTCATATACCATTCATAACTGTTCGTTAATATTATTAATCTCACTGAATAAAAGTGAACTATTATATTCTCATACAGAATACTTGTTTCGTTCAATAAGTATAAATTGTGTTGTATTCATAAAATTATGATTGCTCACACCTAAGCTACACGGTTTGCCGACTTTCCACTTAAAAAATGAGCGCTGAAGAGTGTTTCTACATTCGCAGGTACGTGCTGCCGTTGGCCGTGATCGCCTTCCTGTACGTGCGAGTGTCTCGAGAGCTGAAGAACCACGAGGGTCCGTTAGCCGTGATGATGTACGAGGCACGCTGCAGAGATGGACTCTCACGCGCAGAGTCCTCGTGTCAAGACTTCAGGTAAGAAGCACACGAGCTAAGAATCNGGGGGGGGGGGGGGGGGGGGGGGGGGGGGCGAGCTCCCCCCCAAAAAATGAATATTGGAAAAGTTATAAGAGAAGAAATTTTTTACTTCGAAAGAAATCAGTAGGTCCATTGAAAAACAATACAATTTTTAAGGATTATTTATAAAAGCTGCAATTTAAGCCAAAACGTAATAAATTGCAGTTACAAGAAATTAATTTTCAAAATATTCCGGTGGAGAGACCCGCTGGTCTTTATCTCCATGGGCTCCTCCCAAAATCAAATCCAGGATTCGCCCGTGGTTTCAAATTTAGGAGAATCACTTCCGAAAGAAATTTTAGAAAGATAATTTCAAAAGAAAGGGACTTGCTCGCCATGTGTACCGAGGCGAGGCCCATTGAGGAATGTCGGTATAACCCAGAAAAAATTGTTAATATGTTGTGAATGGAGTACTTTCACCGGATGCAGAGACAATGACTTACTCAAGAAAGGGCACGTTCGGGTACCTGGCTCGGACCGGCGGCGCGACCTCGCGGTGAGATCACTGCGTTCCCAGGAAGGCTGAGGGAAGACCAAAGGAGAAGTGCTCGTTATGGCAGCGACAAGGCGCGGTTGCCTGCTGGTCATGTGACCTCCTCTTCCGTATATATTGGAAGGATTGAGGATCTTCAGAGACGTATACGTGTGGGTTGAGTCCGCAGGGTACTTGAGATGTAACCTGGCTAGTATTGGTTGTATGACCACTGTAAGAGATTGCTGCAGTAATCTAGATACATTTGCTACTAGTTGCGAGTGACGTAACAAGTAACAGTTCGTTATTCGAGAAAGCAATTTGTAATTTTGGAGGTTCGGATAACCTAGGTGGGTTATTCCGAAATATTGTCAACACTGAATTCGTATGTGTTTAATCAATGCTTTCTGATGACATTAACTGTATAATAACCTTATAATTGTATTTATGGTTTTGAGAGTTTATCCAAGTTTGTAAAATACTTAGATTTCATTTTAATTTGTATTAAATCATTAATTATTATTATTACACGTGTGTTTAATTGTCCGGGAAACTGGACTGGTGGCAGCGGTAAAACTACCATAGGAATTGTGGTGTTTATGTGGGGATCGGCAGTCGGCTCATCTCTACTGCTCCTCTCCACTGTGAATCCCGTTTCTACCAAAAACTCACATCACGTCTGGGGTTGTGGTGTGTGGTTACAATCGTGTAGAAAATAATTTTCACTTATTCGAACCTCGTTGTAATTATCTTTCGTTTTTTGATCCAATAAACTCCTGACGTTCTTGATTATTCTACTCTTTATGAATATGACCACATATCGTGGAAAAATCTCAAGAAAATAGTGACCGTAATTTATGGATGTCTATTGCGCCCGCTCTAGGATGGTGGTCGGAAACCGAACCACGCCTCAGGAAAGTAGGATTCTAGTGTCATACGAAATATAGGGATAACAGTATTATATTATTAAATATAACATCCTTACTTTCACAAACTGGATTTATTTTCAATAAAATAAATTTTACAACGTTTCGACCCCCACTATGGGCCATCATCTGGATCTACTGGCAAAAATTATTGTAACTTGAATATGCCGGAAATGAGGAAACGAGTTCACACAAATCACAGATAACACTATTATGATCATGCGCTAACTTCAAGGTCTCCCCTCTGTTCAAATTCTCACCACAGCGCCACAATCATTCCCTAAACGACTCGGTTTCAAAATGTGATATGCTGAGAGCGTACGATTGAGTCCGGTGTGATTATAACATGTTGGACCATTCATGCGGCGTCGTTGGCATCCACCTTACATTTCTTTTCCTTCCGTCTATTTGTCTTTTCCTCTCCCGTTTGTGCGGTTGTCATGTGAATCTCTAAATTAATCTGACTGGTGTAGACTACGAGAATTCGATTTCGGGACACCTATGAGAGTTAAAACTGAAACAGGACCACGACATACGTGGCAACGCTCGCCGCCATTCCCATCAAAAGAGGCAAGTCAATATCGAAGAAACCACAAGTAGAGAACCTTAGACGAGGCAACTGCTCAGCTACCAATCCCACTTTCGCTGCGTTTGTTGAACATCGCAACTCCAGCAACAAGTGAACGCGCTCAATCAACGATCGAGTGCGATTGGCTTGTTCAACGGCCAAGTGACAAACGACTGTCGGTGTCACTAATTTCATGATCATCACCACGCTCCAGAACAAAGGTTGTATCCAGAAGGTGTCACATTGTACATTAAAAGAAGAGTTGAGATCAGTAGGTCGTACAGCACGACATTGCGTAGATATTCGATGCACTTGAGTTATGGTAGTCACAAATATACTTAACAATTCCACAAGCCATACAATAGAAAACATTAAATTAATAGATTTTGCGACTTCTAGAATAGTGACATAAAAATATTTTGTCGATATGAGATCGTGTGTACTAATCGATGTTTTATTCATAATATTGTGAAAAGAGAAATTAGAAGCTGAGGAAAACCTGACACATTCATTTTCCATATTTTTAGTTTTTTCCATGTAACACTTTCCTTCTAGTTTCAAATTCTTATTAAGGTGTTCTTCATCTACCATATTGAGTTTGGTGAGAATAGCACAATTTACTTGTTTTAAACATTGCACTAAAGTCCATAACAAGTTCACAAAAGTTGAAGTCATTAAAAATAACTGAATGTTTCCGTACACTACAAAAATCATTAGATCGTCACGATATTTGAATGACTTGAAGTACATACAGATGAATAATGTAGTAAATATGAAAAGTAGAGAAATCATCACTAGACAAATTGAACGTCGTTTCAATCTCCTTTCAGTTGATGAACACTCAAAGCCAGACAAAAGACAGAGCAAATGTCGCAAATCGAACAATATATGTGATAGTCGACTGCGATTAATGACACCACACAAAAAGACGCAGGTGCAAATTGATAAATCTGAAAAGACTGCGTTTATAAATGACATAAAAAAGGAAACATTTTTCTTCTCATCATTTTTCCGCCAAGTCCAAATCAAATGCTCGTAACAATAAAATAATATAATTAAGGTGATAATGAAGGAATACAATTTTCCAATTTTACCCTTTAATTTTTGTGAGTAGTGAAAATCCAAGGGAACAAATGATACTCCAAATATTCCTCCTAACCATAGAACTGGTTTCCATGAATGTAAATAATTGTTTTCCATTTCAGTTTGTAGCTAGAATAAATACCGTTCCAATTGAATGAGCAAGTATCGTTTTTCCTGAGAGTGTAAATTACATGTATCACCAAATACAACCTCATATAATGTGTTCTGTAGTTATATTGCTACTTGTGAATACCCACGTTATCATTAAACTACAAGAAAAACTAATCGTGTGTCTCTGAGAAGACATTTTAATAAGAGAGGAAATGTATTGGATTTTCATTCAATATTTTTCATTAACGCAACAGCTATTCATTAATATCCTCTAGAGTCAATTTCACTAAAACATTTATTCACTTGAAATGCTAGCTATTAGATTACAATATACATTTTAAATTAAATTTTCATTGATCAAATGTACATGTCAAATTTATCGATTTCTTTCAATCTCATTTGCGTTTATATCTTAGAGGAAAGGAAACTTCAAACAGATGATTCTACGCCACTCATTTTATCATTAGTATCAAGGTTTTGCGTACACCTATTTTTTATAAAAATGTTTCTTCCTTAAGGACATATTAAAAAAAGTTTATATTAAAAATATTTTATAAAAATAACCTTAATTCATGCTCTCATATTGCTTAGGAAAATCTTAAAACATACGCTTAGCAATTGTCAATTCGGCAACGTAGCATTACGACATACATGGCAACGTGGCAGGATACTTTACGACAAAGTTCATCTGCCGACGAGACGACAAAAGTTCTATAAAATAATTTCTATTCATGTTCTCTTTAAGTTTCGATATTTTAGTTCCTTCATGTGTAAATGAAAGTGTTCAATGATATATTTTACGAGGAATTTAGAAAAGTTCTTCAAAATTTCAATAAACATGTGAAAAAAATTTAATATTGAAATTAAAAGCAAATAATTTATTGATACTAAAAGAAAACAATGATACTAAAAGAAATTCACGAGTTCGCAATTATACACCAAGTAGTAAAACTTTATTTTAATAAAAATATTGAGTAGGAAACGGGTTCAATAAATATACAAACCATTTTTCAATAAATATTTATTCATATAGCATCTAGATTTACAACATTTCGAGAACAATGTTTACTAAAGAAAAAGGTATATGCTCTATTAATTTAAACAAACAGTTTTCGTAGCAATAAAATAGCTATCGCATCGTCCAATTTTACTAAGCTCCATGAACTCAAATTCCCTCTCTACAGAGTAACACGAGGCCGTCTGATCAGATAAGGTATTTCAAACCTTTCTTCTCATAGTCGTACGTGAAAGAAATAATTTCAACCAGGAATACCTAGAAAGAGAGAGAATTTGGGCAGGTAATTTAAACTTTCGCTTTACTTCAAGGCAAAGGCTACTTCCTTTGAAGGTTAAAGTATACTTTTGAAAAACATTCAAAAACTTTTCCAACTATTTTATATTTCTTAAATATACTGTATTCATAGTGTAATTAGTATATGTTTAATCCGCATTATCGGTAAAGTTTGGTATAGATGCAGTGAAATAATTTCCACTCACATGGCATAATAATAAATTTATTGTCAAAAAACAGTACAGACTGCATATGACCACGTGGAGGACAATAAACTAATTTACTCTCCGGAAGCAAGCAAGGGACCATCCTATCAATTCCGATCAAGGGCCCTAAGGCAGAGGCGGATTCAAAAATTTCAGCAAAACTTCCTAGATAAGATAAAAAGTTAGCTGCGAGTTATAATACATATATAATGTCAGTATGTTTGTAATTTAACGCAAATATGTTTGTAAATTTACAAGTACAAGTTATTATCGAACTATAGATTATTCTGAGTATAGTGTTTAAAAAACCATAAGAGTGGAAAATAACACTAAATTCACGATTTATTGTTACAATAAACACGCCCCTAGACAAAGCCTAGAGAACCTGTATAAAAAATCCACCTCTACCCGAAGGAAAAACGGAGAAAAACCCGGGCCAGGATGGAGCTACAGAATTTATGTACACAGCCGTGCCAAAGTTGAGTACACATAAAACTAAATTAATATGAGCCAAACGGCAACACAATAAAACAAGAAAATAGTTTTTGAAATTGTTATAAGTTATTTAAAAAGTTCTACAGCTATGACTTGATAAAGTACAAGACGGATTTAACTTTTATTAAAATCAATAAATTCTTTTACAGTGTAGAAGCACTGGTGCAGGAAACTGTTTTTAACCGCGGATTTGAAGATATTAAATTTTATAATATCTTTTATTCTTGGGCAGGGAATTATATAGAACGATTCCCGAATGATAAGGTCCTTTTTGGCAAACAGTGGTTGACACTCTAGGGCGATGAATATTATTACTATTGCGAGTATTGTGTTCGTGAACGAGACTGTTTCGTATAAAGAAAGGGTGGCACTTCAGTAATTCGGTCTTAACAAACACGACCGTTTCATAAATATAAATGCAGGGAAGTGTTAAGATATTTAATTCCTTGAATAAAGGTTTACAAGAGTTTCGGGGGTGAGATTTACAAAATATCCGAACTATCCTCTTCTGAATTCTGAAAGTTTGAATACTCTGACCGGAATTACCCCACAAGGTAATGCCGTAACGTAAATGGGAGTACACGTTTGCAAAATATACGCAACTGGAAATACGTGGACTAACTGCGTTAACTAAGTTTCGGAATGCTAACACAATTTGCTTAATTGGGAATTAAGATTGTCAACGTGACAATTCCATTTGAGGTTGTCTTGAATATGGAGACCTAAGAATTTTGTATTCGTAACACTTTTTAATTGTATTCCGTTTAAAGAAAAAGAAACCGGAAGTAAAGATTTTGTGATACTATTGTGAAATGACATAGACACTGTTTTGTCAGTGTTTACAATGAGACGATTTGCACGGAACCAAGTCTTAAAATGGTTAGACAAAACTTTTTGAGCATTGGCGTGATAACATAGTAAATTAGTGTCATCAGCAAAAAGAATCATTTTGCAATCTGATGGATTTACTTCCTATTGAAAGCCACTTTGATCTGCATTAAATACATTTTTAATTTCTTTTGTTATGAATTAATAGTTTTATTTTGGTGACAAATTTAGTAGATATTTTTTTCTAAATAATCAGATCCTTCAAGAGTTTTCTTTGTAACGAATTTGTTAATCTTTCTACTTACTATGAGCCTTCTTAAAAATTTTAACGCAATTGTGCAGACATATTTGGTCTTACCTGCACATGGGATGATTGTAGTGAAAAATAAAGAGTTTAGAAGGATGAGGAGCAAGATGAATATTGATTGCCAACAAGAAAAAACAATTTAATAAAACTTGCATGTAAGTAATGAAGAATAATGATAAAATACTGGTTTTCCAAGAGAGCGTGATGAGATGAGATGATCTTGGAAAGTCAGCTTAGATGTTGAAGGTAGTTGAATCGGTGTGTTGCTTCGAAATCCAAGGTTTGAAAACCGATGTTCACGTGCCTTCTGTAGCGTAGTAGCGAAGGGTTGAACTGGAGAAAATGTCGGCTAGCATGCCGACCCACGATAGAAGTGATGTGAAGCGAGGAGTGTCCTCTTACAAGGTTGTGGAGCCAAGTAAACAGTTCGAATTAAAGAACCCTTCTGTTCAAAATCTCTCGTCTTTGTGCGCGCGGCTGCATGTTCGATTAGTGCAATCGATTGCGTGACGTCATGACTCAACTAGCCATCGGTTATTTCTCCGTGTTGTGAGGATTACGTGGTAATAATGAAATTCCTGGATTTGTCCAAATTAAGTAGTACAGGATCGTGATTTGAAAATATTATCCCCCCAGGGGACTTACACCTAGTAAGTACGTGTTTGGCAAACACGGGGCCCCGAGCTGATTCTGGCATTACTTCCACTTACTTGTGCGAGGCTCCTTCCTTTCTCTTTCCTGACCTCCCTTGGTCACCTCTTGTTCTTTTCGATCCTGACGCTATTAAGTCTAGTGTATCTTTCATTTTCCTCATTTCTTGTCCCACCCTCATTTTTTTGACCCCCTCCCCCATTTTTTGACCCCTTCATTTTTGTCCTCAATGTTTTTTATGTCAATGATTTGAGATATGTTTTGATATATTGTAATTCAAAAGGTTTTTTAGTGGGTATGGTTGAGTCATTCGGCGAGTCCCACACGCGAGGAGAGTCATGTTGGTTCTCGTTAGTGCGTTACTGCATTTTCCCTACCTGTAGCGAATTTTAGGGTTCTAATGACCTAGATGTCGACGAGCCGTAAAACCCCACAAAAAAAATATAATCAGCAAAGGAACTTGTAATTAATGGATCCGATTATATGAGGTCCAATGAGTTCCTCTATTTTTTAAAAAAATCCATGGCGTGACATTTAAATAAACCTATGGTGTTAGAGAAAATTTTCCAGAGAAAGTCAACAATTAAGATGAGTCACTCAAAAAAATCAGCGGTCCACGGTCTATCGTCATCTTCAACTACTTCCATATGTATATCCTTATATGGTTTTTCAAAGTCTAAGGTATCTTCTTCAATCAATTCCATATCATTAAATTCATGCATTGCATCCAACAACATTGTTCAGGCATTTTTTAAATATCCTTCCATTGAACAAGTGAACAGTCTGTGGACTCTATACGCTTTGTGCATATTGCGGTATATCTCTCAATTTTTGAGCTTCTGTGAACAATTTCTTCAAATCTCATAGGTCCATAAAAATTTACGCCTTTAAGTAAAAAAATGAAATGTTCGGACATAGTATGCCTGACTTTATTAATTACAAACTCATTTATTAATTATACTGGAATCCACGACGCTGCACCTCCACGCCAAAACAATTTACAATAACCTTACATTACGTAATATTCACGTCACCGTACCAGAAGAACAATCGATACACGGTCAACCTGTGATGTCCTCTTTAAAGTGTTTTACCTTTCAAAAAATAGAGTTGCAACCCCTACCAAAATTACATAGTTTTAAAGGTCTAATAAATTGTGAAAAAGTGATGTTGATTTGATTAAGTTATCTTGAATACTTTTTGAGAAAACTGCAAAAAAGTGTTTTTCAGGGTAAACTTTAGGGTTGGTTTTTATCTGTCTGTATAAGGCCGAAATAGCACGTAAGAAAAAATACGTGTCGAATTTTTTTTAAAGCTTCAAGTTACCAAAAAATGAAAAAAAATCCATGAAATTTATCTCTGGACCTTACCTGGTAAATCATTTTTTGATAGAACAAATGGTTTTTTTAAAATTTGAATCCGCCATATTGATTTAACCATTTTGGATATAGAAAATTTGACATTACATTCGTAATCAGCAACCTCAAAAACATAAATACCACATATAATTTTAAATATATTATTTAAAAGAAAAAGGACCCTGATGAAATTGATATACGGGTTGTTTTTACCCTTATATTACAATTTTTGCCAGAATCCCGAAACACGTCAACGTTAATTTACTTTTATCTTTAAATCTGTATAAGATTTAAATATGTCGTCTTTACAAGAGAATTTTTGTCAGAATATGTTATTGTAAAAAACTGTTTTACCTTTTAAAAAATAGGTGTTGCAATTCTCAGCAGAAATTTTATAAAATATAAAAATATAATGTTGGTTTTATTAAGTTATCTTGAACCCATTTCGAGAAAACAGCAAAAATTAGTTTTATCTTCAGGGTAAACTCTAATGGTTGTTTCTATCCATATACGGCCGAATTAGCACAAAAGAAAAATTCGTGTCGAATGTTTTTTTGAAATATACAAAATACGAAAAGATGAAAAAAAATCGGTGAGGTACACCTGGGGAGTAAAAGCTATGCGAGAGTGCTGCTCCCTCACGCATCTGCTTCGCGACACTCCTAGTCGTCACTGCTTTATACTCTGTCGGTTGTGGTAACCGCGAAGGAAGCTGGTCCATATGTGTTGCACGGAGGAAATGTCTAGCAAGGAGCGACTTGAGGTAAAATGTGCATTGGAGGTCGTATAATGTCTGTCCCTTCTATGCGACTGTCCAATGCAGAGATCCGTTGGAGTTGGAGGGAGGGGAACTCGAAAGCCCGGTCATCCGTGCTGTTGTAACGTCCGCGATCCCACCAGCTGTACTACCAGTTAATAGCACAGTGAATTCGTCCGAGATAATTACTCAATGAAAACTTCTATCCCGCCCGACGGTACTTGCGGTAATGGAAGCGACTAGTAATTTACTGCTACACAACAAATTAGACACAACCACTAATTTTGTCAACAGAAACGTAGAAAGATAAAAAAACTGAATATTATGTACAAAATTTTACATAATTTATTTACTTTATATTTACAGAAATTTACAACGTGAAAATTATGTATGAAATATCTCCATTCAATCTCCCAGAGCTTACGGCTCAGAAACATTACACATTGACTCAGCCCGTTGCAACCCGCAACTTATCTACGGCAGCCTCTGGCATCGAAGAAGAGTCAATATTTCGGTTCGGTAACTGACACAGCCTCCTTGTCTGAAAAACTCCCGTGAGCGTCTGCTTTCGAGGTCACTGAAGAACCACTCTTTTACACAAGCGATGCACACGACACCACATAGTTCCCATTGTTATCCACGTCCGTTCATTGTCTCGCACGTCGTACTACACATTTCCTTGAAATTGTTCACTTTTCAGCTCTTGTTATTCTGGCTGACTCATTGTTAATAAAATGTAATTTTGTCCTAGCGAATGTTTGAGCGCTGTTTTGACGACGCTACACTGTGTATTCTGTGTTAACCAATTAATAGCCTTATGGAGAAGGAATAACGGGAGATTCAATGCGTAATTTAATTTAGTATATTCGCTTCGAAATCAGTTAAGAGAAAAATGAATAAAAGACCTCGCAATGGAAGAATAATTTCCTTAAGAGCGGTTTATAGTATTTTCAATTCAAAGTCCCCTTCTGCGTTCATCATCACACTTCTCTGTAACTTCGTGCTCGTCATATATCTTTTAAGAAATACGGGGAAAGTTCTTGACATATGTCTAGCCTTGTTAAAATAATAAAATTCTGCACTACATTATTGAAAATAAGATAAAATACATAAGTAGAGAGCTCAAACATTGTTTATTAAACATTCTAGATGAAATCACGAATTAACTCAGAATAGGATTTTCTACATAATCTGAATCAGGGTTAGTTCCTGCCCTGTAAGGTCTTCCTGCCGACGGAGAAATATTTAAAAGTAATCAAATTTTTTATATGATACGATACGTGCTTATAACAATTCTAGCTTTTAAGACACACCTTGACGGCCATTTAATTAAGATAAATACTATATAATATACGTATGACATACATGGTCTCCTATGAGAATGTCGAACAACTTCGAGCGTAAACGTAAGAGTGAAATGAGGAATTTTTGGGAAGTGTTTCACAGTAGAGGCCACTTCCATACTATGCAGTACTGAGCCTACATCATGAAGGAAGGTAAAGTGAGAACTCAGATGAGCCGACTCCGTGGCCCCGAAATGAGTTTAGGATATGGGTTGAGAGTCTATTCTACGTCTGCCAACCGCAGTGTCGCCTGCGAATCCGCTCTTGAGCTCTGATGTTGGCTCACTTTATATCACAATTTAGTTGACGCTACGGTCTGCCAAGGCCAGTGCTGTCAGCACTTTGATGCGCGAGCGGCTTGTTTACGATACAAACATTCAAGAGAGGTCTCATATTGTATGACAATCGTTGTAAATAACTATGTGCTAAAAATAAGATCGTTATAACTTATTATTATTCATACAACTGTCGCGCAAAGCAATAGCAGTATCAACAAAAAATATAAGACTTTTCAATGATTTGTTTAACATTACCCGCCAAAACGACCTTAATGTCTGTTAATGTATAAGTCAAATGGAATGATGTATGGAATAGTACAAGTTAAATAGAATGATGGAACGGAGTAGTCAAATGTTACTCTCTCTGACAAGTTCGGCTGGAACTCAGAGGAAGTGTGGTGTAGCGTTATTTTAGATATTTTCAGTAAAATAAGTGAATTAATTAGTAAAATAAGTTGGATTGGTTAATAAAAAGGTACTTTTATGAAGTTGAAAGTGGATAAATGTTATTTTGAAATATATATTATGCGATGCGAAATGATACAATGTGATTTCATTTACGGAAATATTTGGGTACAAAACTATACAAAACAGTTTGTTTCTTTGTGGAGTAATTTCTGGGTTCACTAATTAAATTTCCCTCACTAATATGATCCACTGGTTATTAACACTTCTTCACATTTTATCTTTCTAGCGCGTCTTATTTAGCTCGTGAAGAAACGGGAAGAGTATGATTAATATTATTAGCTAAAAAATTTAACAATATTTACAAACCAGGAAGTAAACGCTGTACTCCATCCCATTCAATGTGTGTCTATCTAATCGCTATCTTTCCTTCCCCGTTTGATGTCGCTCTCCCAGTCCAATATCCTTCATTCATTGAAGATGGGCGCATTCGGGGAGTAAAACTGAAAAGGCAGACTTATCCGGAAGCGGAAGTCGACCCTTTGATCTACCGACGACCTGTTGCGAAAGGTGAAGACCCCCTGAAAAGAATGAAGATTGTTTGAACATGATGTTCCTATAGGTACTGAGTCCAAGGCTGTTATCAAAGTTGAAACTAAAACAGAAAATTAATTATTAAGTTTATTTATTATTATTATTAATTATCATTTTTTATTAATTTATAATAATTTAGATTAAACATATCGAATTAATGATAAACATATGTGATCGGAGTCGCGCGAATAAGAATGTGAGTGAACATTTTCGCGAAGGAATAACTACCACGTAAAGTAATTTATAAGGATGGTATCTTCGCATTAATTTATAACTCACCACGGGATTGGTTAACGTAGAAGCTTCTGGAGAACTTCGACTACTCTTCACTGAGTTTCCGACCTAAGTTCTCGTAAGTACTTCTAAGATTCAGCCAGAATTGTATCCTGAGGACATTATTCTTCGTTCATCTCTTTGTGATGCAAAAATTTCTACAAATAGGAAAGTCTCATGGTAGAGGATCAAACAGTACTACAATATTTTTGTAATTGGTTCATGATTTTCTTGTACTTTATCACGCCATTGCTGTAGTACTTTTTAAATAACTTATAACAATTTCAAAAACTATTTTCTTGCATGATTGTGTTGTCTTATGGCTCATATTAATTTAGTTTTATGTGTACTCAACTTTGGCACGGTTGTGTACATAAATTCTGTAGCCCCATCCTGGCCCGGGTTTTTCTCCGTTTTTCCTTCGGGGAGAGGCGGATTTATTATACAGGTTCTCTAGGCTTTGTCTAGGGGCGTGTTTATTGTAACAGTAAATCGTGAATTTAGTGTTTTTTCAACTCTTATGATTTTTATACACTATACTCAAAATAATCTATAGTTCGATAATAATTTGTACATGTAAATTTTTTGCGTAAAATTACAAACATATTGACATTCTATTAGTATTATAACTCGCAGCTAACTTTTCATCTTATCTAGGAATTTTTGCTGAAATTTTTGAATCCGCCTCTGCCTTAGGGCCATTGATCGGAATTGATGGGATGGTCCCTTGCTTGCTTCCGGAGAGTAAATTAGTTTATTGTCCTCCACGTGGTCATACGCAGTTTGTACTGTTTTTTTGACAATAAATTTATTACCAATAATATGAAAAAAAATTTCTCCAGACATTAAGAATATAATTGATTTAATACACAATCACACACAATTTCAAAATTGTCGAGGTAATTAAGTTCAATATTTTAAAGTTACAATACATATAATAAGAATGCGATATAAATATTTGCATCATCTCATGATAAAGCGTTAGTGCAAAAGCAAAGCAAAATTGTTGGCAGAGGTTGTATAGGAGATGATGTGCTTTCGAGGGATGACAGAAGCACGAGACCCACTACGACAAGCAGTGAAGAGAAATTGAATTACGACCGTTGAGGATAAATTGGAGTAGACAGTCAACGAACTTGGCGTTATCTCCCTAATTACTCCTTCGTAAACCCCTGTTATAACTGCAAATGAACGGAATTAAGGAGTTTACTTACGAGTATTAAGTGTTCAAAACATCACGTCGATTTTGTTTAGTTAAAATTAAGACATTTTTGTTGATTGCTTACAACGAAGTAGGATTACTATCAAATTGTATTACTTCCTGTAACATCATATTGTAACTCATTGAAGAGCTAATTATGTTTTATTTTACCTGTTTAAACAAACCTTTCGGTGTTCCATGCATCAAATAGCAAAAAAAATCGGAAAAAGAATAATTCAGGAAACTGCTTATTGAAGCTGTATTTCGTTTTGCACAAATCATTTCCAAACCTTCTTTTTCTGTATTTCGACTAAACTACTGTATTGAAGACAAATTTGATTTTTTGTGAAAAGTAAACGTTAAATCTTTATCTCCCGAAAACGTACTGTTGTAGAAATTTAAAAATTGTTGTAAAGAAAACACTGGCGCGAGAAGCAGACATACTTAGAGCGCCCGAATGAGTAGATCGAACTAAAGTTTTGACTATGGGGAATATCTTTCCCATGTGTTGACCATAGGTTTGGAACAACATATGATTCATTTCATGTTGCCAATTTGGGAATTCTTTAGGCCGGCAACTATCTTGGATAATTCGTTATGGAACAAGTCAAACATTTTCACTAAAGATCAATGGAGATCCAGAGAGAAACACTTAAAGCGCAAAAATTAAAATATCGACAATTTTATATTTGCAAGAACTGCGGTAGTAATTAAAATTACCCACTTTTTTAATAAAATCACGTCTTTTAAAGTTTAATTTATTTTACTTTGAAAACATGAGGAGCTAAGTGTTTTTTAAGTTGCATTTTGTTTTCAAATATTCACTTATGTACTACTAATTCGTTTGAATATCTAGTAAAATTTCTCATTGAAAGTGTTGTCTTATAACAGGGGTTACAACTTTTCTGTATATAAGATCTACTTTTTATCTCAAAAGTGTGTCGCGATCGTCTTGTTGTCATAAGTGTAGTCTAAGAGGGAAGAAAGGGTGTGAAATGCATACTATGTTTATACACTGTGTTTCAGTATAAGGTGCATTCCAGCACGGTATGAGTAGATAAGTAAAATATATTATTTTTTCAATCCCTTATTACGTTTTCGAGATATAGGCTCATGGAAAGAATAAATTTCCAGACCCCACTTTTGATAGCAGCATTCCGTACATGCGGTACCTAAAAATTCAATTTTCCGACACTTTTTCAAGATAGATTTTTACTAACTTAAATTGCAATTTAATTTTTTTTATTAACTGCAATGTATAAGTTGTTGTACTATTTGTTCGCAGATATGAAAAAGTTGTTATAAGAATGCACAGTATGGCTGATAATTTGATTTCAATATTTCACTTTCGCGTTTTCTTTTTTGGGGGGGGGCAGGAAAATTTATCGTGAAAGAATAATATGACTTACTTTTTGCTAATCTATCAATAGCTCGCTGAGTACACCTCGTACTGAAATATAGATATACGGCTTATCTACCTACGCAAAAAAACTATTTAAAGGGCCAAAAAACTCACGTCCAGGGAAGTTAAAAGAACATGGATAATTATTAACAATATTTATTAATTCAAAGTAGTTACAGATAAAGACATTTAGAATTTACTTTGTTCATCTTCATTTTGATATAGAGCTATAAATCCATTTCTGCAACCTATCATTGCAGCTGCGTCATCCGTTGTTATTGAGACTAATTTAAAAAGTGGTACTTTCAAATCATTGAGCAAGTTTTTAAAGGCTTTGAATATGTCTACACCTCTAGTCCTTTCCTTCAAAGAAATCATACCCAACAATTCTTCTTTAGATGTAAAATCCTTAAAAACCATACGAACAAAAACAAGTAATTGTACTGTATCACTTATATCTGTCGATTCATCACACTGAAGGGAAAAACAAGAACATGTATTAATATCATTATATAACTGCTCTTTTACATTCCCACTCATCCTTTCAATTCGTCGCATCACCGTGTTTAGAGACAATTGTAGATCTTGAATTGCAGCAACAATTTCACTCTTGTTCTTAAAATCGTTAAAATTTAAATCTGACATTTCCAAAAATATTTCCTTTACAAATTCACCGTCGGAAAATGGCTTACATTTTTTTGCTAAGAGATAGCTTACTTTGAATAATGCAGTAGTTACTGCTTGTGACTTCAACCTTGGCTTTTTAAAAACGGTTTTGTCGATTTGTTAATTGAGTTTTAAGGTCCCTAACTTTATGTTTTCTCAGTTCAGAATTTGGTGGATAATCTGTTGGATACTTGTTATGTAAAGCTAAAAAATGTCTCTCCAGATTACCCTTTTTAGCAATGGCTACCGAGGTAAGGCATATCATTCACCATTACAAAAAAAGTAATCGAGTTCCCATTCTTCATTGAAGTGATAAGTTTTCGATTTTGTCGGTTTACTACTCATGTCAATGGGTATACTAGAATGCAAAGAAATATGACAATTAAAAGAATAAATATTGAATTAAATATTTTCCTAGAAAATTCAAAAACACGCGAACTGCGGCAATTATCTCCGTTACATTGAGAGAAATAATAACAATACTGCATATTACGATCGAGGGCAGCAATACAAGTATATTAAAATCTAATATAGATATATTCAAATTTACAAGAAGTATGTTAATGTTACGATATATTTATTACGGTTTACAATACTGACTTCTTAATTTAAATAGAATTATTGTTATTCCTAATATATTTGTAATACTGTCTCTCAGTGTAATGACCGCAGTTTAGAGATCTGTTGCCGAGAATGCTCACTTATCAAGTAAATAGATAGGTAAGAAAAGCAATTTAATTTAAAACAAAGTAAAGGTACTTGCATTTTAAACAGAAGAAAAATTGAAACTCAACTTGGTCACCGAGGATAAATAATATTGATTAATAATAATACTGTTAATACAAAAGAGAAGAAGCTACCGTATGGCACTACCAAATATTCAAGCTGACTGACTGCGTTCTTCGATGAGTCGAGTCGTAACTGTTGCATTCACGCGTTGTGTCCGGTGACAAGTGTAAGACATAAATCAAAATGTATTGTGCCGGGTGGGCGGAGATCTCAGTGTCAGGCTGTCAGAATTCTAGGAATTTATGACCTTGGCAAATTCCCAGAATGCATTAAACTATTGCTAGAAAATGTTGTCTTCTACAATCGCTTCAAAGTCCATGGTACACGGAATTTCATCCCAGACATTGCGAGCGAGCGACCAAAATTAGCCTCGCGATCGACCGGTCGATCGCGATCGACTTGTTGGCCACCCCTGTCTTATAAGAACTGGGACTTAAAAAAACATAAATACATTTTATATTGGAAATTTATATATTACGTAGTGTTTCTCAGTTTTCTGATAAGATATTAAACTTCCATGAATAATCATATAGTCCACTTTAAAATAATCCGGTAGGATTTATGGCACAGAAAGACTTTTCTATACATTATGTTAATTGTATAAATGAATAAGCGGGTGCGCCATATGGTATAACACGTTTTAGATCTTCAGTCTTTCAAAATATTTTATAAATATTTTCCATAATCCAAAATGCACATTAATGAAAAAAAAAAATTCTTGTCAGTGTGGTTTACGCTATTGCTCAATTTTGTCAATTTGCGTTATTAAAGTGATTTAACGTCTCGCGAAATCTGCTTTTTGAGTGAATTTTCCCAATTCAAAGCACATATGAAAATTATAATATTCAAAGTTTTAACGATAAGTAAAATCGTTTAAAATAATCATGCACATATTAAGTATTTCTCGGGTTACCTTTTCATGTAATTATTGATTACATTGATTTGCATACTATACAGAAAGTCACTTTCAATTGAGCAGCTATGAATTTCAAACAAACATTGATTGGTTCTTAATTTATTCATGCCATTTTACGTGTAACCTTCAATCAATAATAAAAGGAGATATGCGGGATTATTATAAATTGATTTCTACAATATTAATTCATCTCTGATCTCCAAATTGAAGAACTTCATTTCCTGAACAGTAAGTGATTTGTTATAACGACAACATTACAGAAGAAACTCTCTTAGATTAAACGGTCCATCTCGTCTATTAACACAAAACGTAAAACTCCAAACACGATCACATCTCCAGCACCCAGCAAGAATCTGCTAACAATTCACCACAAGAGTGAGAAGAAGAATCAATAAAAACACAGCTTATTGTTTGAAGAAGAATTAATCTGAATGGTGCTCTAAAAAATACAGTTTCATTGTCAAGAAACTTTTTAGTGGTATATTCAATAATGAGTTGAGTTTAATAAGTAAATTCACACCATTCAATAATGTGAA
The DNA here is from genome assembly GCA_002313205.1 of Laupala kohalensis. Classification (NCBI taxonomy): domain Eukaryota; kingdom Metazoa; phylum Arthropoda; class Insecta; order Orthoptera; family Trigonidiidae; genus Laupala; species Laupala kohalensis. The sequence continues at coordinate 437,464 of NNCF01128849.1, read as the reverse complement.
TTGTTATAAGTTGTTTCAATATGAAAAAATGACCAAAAAACGAATTTAATAAGATACAATACGTATTTCAGCCGCTTCCTCGTTCTCGTGAAGGACACCCGAGATTGACGATGATCGTCATTTGTCAAGGGTCGTCCTATGCCCTTACGTCGAGATAGCTCGGTGATTTGCGTGGTCTATTGATATAATTTGGAACTATTTCCTTCAGCTGTTTGCCAGGGACGGCGATCCTTAGGTTCGAGTTAATCCGGTCATTGGCGCACCCTGATGGTATAATTTGGAACTATCTCATTGCGACGGACGACGAGACGCGTCATCGCCTTGCTGTTTTCCACCGCATTCTGATTAATATAATATATCTTTTTAGCGGCAATCTCAATGTAATATATCTTTTTGTCTGCGAGATCGGCGAGTTTGAGCAAGGCGAGTTCGCTCGATCTGCGTGGCCAGGATCGCCTGAACTGACGTGGGTAGGCGCTGGAGCCACAGCTCGCGGAGAAACCTGTCGTCAACTTGGGTAGCAACGGCGAGGTTGCGAAGGTGGCGCAGGAACTGGCTCGGCTTGCGGTCTCCCAGCTTCTCTCCGCCGATCAATTGGCGCACGCGTTGCTGCACGGAAGCCGAGAGGCGCCGGATGAGCTTCGTTTTTAGGAGCGAGTACTGCGCTGCGGCTGGTGGGTTGAGGAGAATGTCCTCCACCTCCGCGGCGAAACGACAGTCCACCAGCGATACAATGTAGCTGTACAGCGTGGTCTCCGATGATATGCCGGAGAGCTTGAACTGGCTCTCGGCCTGCGCGAACCACAGCGACGGCCTGTCGCTCCAGAAGGATGGGAGTTTCACACACACGCGGTGAACGTGGTTGCTTTCTGGAGGCGGCTGGAGCGGGCGCGCTTCGTGCGCTGGCTTTTGCTGCTGCTGCATGAGGAGCAGGAGGTTAGCGTTCTGTTGCTGCAGCGGTTCGATCTGAGCCTGCAGTGTTTCCATGATGTCGTGCGCTAGTCAGGAGCTGTCACGCGGAAGCGAGCGATGAGACGTGGCGCGGCGTAGTACGCGTACGCGGCTGATCGCGGGTGCGGCGGTATCGCGGACGAACGAGGAACACACTGCACGTCACTGAACGGGGTCACCACTTATAGAAGGATCGTTACACTGTGCCTAGGGGTACCCTATTTCTCCCGAAATAATACGCTTGGCGTGATGTACATTTACTTTATTGAGGTAAGAGTACACGTCGACGCGTCCAGCTGCTTCATTGGAGACAACTGGTTGGCGACGGCACCGCGTCCCAGTCCGGGGAACAAAGCCATACTCCCTGGTCCCGTTAGGTGAAAGGTAGGGGATGGGGCGCGCTCTCGCCCAGCCGGCGCGTCCGAGCGCTTCATCGTGGCGAGGCCGCCACACATAACTTCGGTGGACATCACTTCCGTGAACATACACTCTCCACAGATGTGATCCGAGTCCACAGAAGTGTTAGCGAGATTGTTGATTAATACAATTTCATATTATTGCCGTCAAAAATCGTAACATTCATTGTAGAGTTTGAAATAGTAACATATTTACAAAGTACCTAGCAATAATTCACCATTTCCTGACTTTGCTCTATACAAAGTCAGCCTATAGGATTTTCTTATTATTTTAAATTTATATTTTACTTATTTATTTAATTTAAATAGGTTTCTTTCACTTATGTGCGCAATAGTCATATCCGGGGAGATTTTTTTTGTAGGGTTTTCCGGCTCGTCAACATCGTGGTCATTAGAGCCCTAAAATTCTGTACAGGTAGGGAAAATGCGGTTACACACTAAGGAGAGCCAACACATACCCCGCGTGTGGGACTCGCAGAATGACTCAATCATACCCACTAAAAACCCTCCTGAATTACAATAAATCAAAACATATCTCAAAACATAAATAAAAAACATTACAAAAAATGATGAAAATGAAAGATGCCCTAGCCCTAATAGCGTCGGCATCGAAAAGAACAAGAGGTGACAAGGAAGGTGAGGAAAGAGAAAGGAAGGAGCCAAGCACAAGTAAGTGGAAGTAAGAAGTTTCTTATAATATTTATATTTTTAACTAAATTTGACATCTTGAGCTTGGTCATTAGTTGTTTATATTTAAGAATATTAAGAAGAAAAAATTGAGAGAAGCAATCTTGTAATCATTTCTCAATTTTTATTTCCAGAATTTTTAAAATAAGGATGTACATTTTTTGTGAACTTACCCCCCAGATTTACACAGGTGAACTCCTCTAAAACAGAAGCAATTCTGACACGATTTCATTCATTCACCAACAATTTCGAATAATTCTTGAGTTGTAGTTTACAATACGCAACGGCAAGAACCAATTCAAAATATATGCACGCTTATTATTCAGCTCATGGTTATGAAGAGTTCTAACTCCAGACCCAGAAATGTTATTTAGGGTTCAATTTCAGAAAGCGTGTAGTGCCACGCTACACCAGGAAGTTACATACCCTGTGTACTGCAACTACCACATTCCAACTGTTACAGAGGTTAATAAAACTAGGTGATTAATGTACAGGAATCATTGGACTTTTGTAGCTACCAAAAGTGAGGAACCAACAGCGAAACTTTCGACAACTGCATAATTTTAGTTACAACAATCTTAGTCCAATTTTTCCTTTTAGCAACTTCTTCCCCAACCTCCATGAAGAACGCGCAACAGATATAGGAAAAGATCCTCCAACTATTCTCAGAATTCAGAGCAGATATTCTTTCCACAGATTCCTTTTTATTTGTAGAGAGCTAGGTCACTGAGTGATGTAATTTTTGAGAAAAACAAACAAATAGAAAAGAAAAGAAAAAAGAATAACAAACTCAAAAGTGAACAGTTGCATTTTTAGTTATTTGAAGACTTCGCAATATTTTAGCTCCTTATACCGAAAGGAATACGCGAATGTAACAGTTGTTCAGAAAATGAAATGAAGTTTTCCTTCATCATTTTGAGAACGAAGCTGAATCAATATTCACCAGCGCTTTTCATTCGACCCCATCCCACATCTCCTCTCTAATCTCAACCCTCCCACCCCTAACCTCGCATTCTGAACCTCGTTTACGGCTTCATTGGAAAATCACCCCAGTTATTAATCATGGCCTCGAAGTATTCCCTGGATGGCGAAACAAAATTGGCACATTTTCCACTCATTTATGTGGATTCTCCATAAACACGAAATGTCATGATAAGTTCTCTGAGTATATTTTAGTTTTCTGACTTTTATGTTCATCAGAACATTGATACGATGTACAAAAATTCAGTGCAAAAATATTGATGTTAAAGTACTTTTTATTACCGTTAATGGTATTAGGGTAATTGTATTGCGAATAAGAGAGAAATATTTTCACATGAAAATAGTCTAATTATAATCGTTTCTTGGGTCTAAAGAAAATCGTTTCTTGGGTCATATTAAGGTTTTTACATTATACACAGTGTTAGAAATAGAATCTACTGTGAAAATAACCACACAAGTAAAAATGCCAGTTTAAATCCATACTAATATGCGTATTGCGAAAGTGTCTGTTTGCTACCCGATCGATCCACTGAATCGATCGTGAAGAAATTTGGCAAAGAGATAGTTTAGATGTCCAGAATGAACATAGACTAACGTATATTTTAAAAATATGTTATAAGAAAGAAATTGTTTTTATCAATAAAATACGATAAAATCGTGAAAAGATAGAGATATATTTGCTTACGCTACCTAAACGGTCAGAGATAGGTGGAAAATATGAATAGCAATATTGTTTGCTTTCGAGAGTTCAACAAAAATGTCTGCGACAACATACTCGTATGTCACTATACAAAAATTAACCTACATTATCAATAAACCGTTATAAAAAAGAAGTGTTGAAATGCTTCAATTTAAAAGGGAAAAAATCAATCAATATCAAATTTAATGGATTATTTGTTTTTGTGCATTTAACAAAGATAAAAATCGTCTTTAAATCGTAAAATTTGGAAGAATAGTTTAGATTTTACAAGAATTTTAATGAAATGGTGCAGCGGCGTTACGTCTGAAAAATGAAAATTCGAGCGGTGGGGTTCCCGCGAGATGCAATCAACTTTTGTATTTGAGTTATTATGAGTTTGAAAAATTAGGGTGCTGTACATGTTTTAAAAAACCAGTAAGTAAAAGTATTTTGATCCTACAGTGTAGACAGTTTTTATTTTCTCCTAAGCATTAGTCTAAGAAAAATCCCAGGCAACGCCTGGTAATAAGCTAGTATAATTTAATCTACAAATAAATATGTATACATGTTTTATGATAAGTTCAAGGAGTTCAAAACACTCATTCTTTTGGATTCTCCTATTGAATATTCAGTCATTTGTCGTTCATATATGCTAGAGGTAGCTTTTCATTTCTAGGGCATGATAATAAGAAATATTATCTGTATTTGTAGGGCCGCGACGCAGCAAACCTTTCCTTTGCTTATTTATTATTGACCTGATCCTCAATCGTTAATTCTGATCATACCAATGTGCGATTATTAACTCGCCCGAGTGTCAATTACACCCCATTATCGTTCCGGAAGCAAGAGACGAGAACTGTGCCAGCGAGGTCCTTCATCCACGTGGTTCCTCATGTATGGTAATGCTGAGACATATTTAACAATCACAAATAACATTAAAGTCAGTTCTTTACCGAAAACTTCAAGCAAAACGTATTTTGGAATCCCATTATAATAATTATGCATGATTGGAATCTTCACGTTGAAGATGAGAGAAGAAAGAAGCTCATGAGAGAAATCTGCAAGTGAGCGAAACGTGAGTGTCTTCCACTTTCCGCGAAGGACAGAGGATGATGGAAATACGGCCGAAACACAGCGACCGCAAACCCAGTTATGGAATATTAGATAACGTCAGAGCCGTAAAGTCCCTCCACGGATAAGCACACAGAAGAAGAGTGGGGACGAGATAGTCTTTGCGAACTCTCATAGGTCATACGAAGGTAAAATTGTTTAGGATAGGGGCATGACGCAATGTTCCGTAGAAATGGCCATCGGACACTCTTCATAACAGTGATCAAAGGGTAATAATAGGAGAAAATAAAATATTATAGGATAAAGGAAATGAGAATATTGGGAGTAAAAATAGAGTGTATTACGAAGTAAAAACACGTTATTCACCCTTTTTCTGCTATGTCTAGGAATATGCTATTTTTATTTTTGTCCCTTTCCTGAAATGTTTAGTAGAGTTAATTTAGTGTATATGGCAAAAAAAAGAACAAAAACTTTCTTGTTATGCCGGGAATGCTAAGCTAGATTTATATGTTCTAATATTAACTTGAACGATAATCTTTTTGATGACCGTAAAATAAATATGTTTTAACGAATCACGTTTCAATTTCTTTTATTCGTATGAAGATGGATAAACGCAACATCAAGAATTATTTTTCATAAGAATAATGCAATAATTATGATATGAAATACCCCTTCCCTCAATATATATTATACACTATATTTCATTTCAACTAGTACATGAATATCATGTTCATCATTTTATCACAGAAAATCACGAAATAAATATAGACCTATAAATTTGGATTTAATACTTTTAAATTTTTAAATATTGAAAGTATTATTGCATTACAATTTCCAATCATTTATAAAAATATATGAAGAAAATATCTTTGCAGAGCAAATTAAAACGCTTCTACAAAAACTATTTATTTTATCAAGAAAAATTTAAAAAGAAATTGTTATGTAAGGGATATCAAATTAGAAGATATTTTCCAACACGTATAAAACTTTTTAGTCCATTTCTCTCTCCTAAATGTTTCATACGAGACAGAATAATTCACGGCAAGCGCGTTGAAGTCATAGGACGTAAAAGCGAAGAAAGAGACACTTCAGAGTGAGCGCCATCTTGGGAAATTTAGTGAGATGTCGCAGCTTCCACGAAAGCACTTAAAGAAACATTCAGCTCCAGTGCAAGGAAATGTTCCTCTAATAACTTTCTCATGATGGGAGTGATAGCGCTGGAAGCTTCTAGATTATTTATGGATCTAGAGTGTGTCGTGTTTTCAAGGAGCTAAGAGAAAGTCCACTGATTTCATGAAAAATACATTTTCTTCCAAAATTAACATATTTTTCTGGTTCTATGAAAGAATTTTATTAGTTATTATGTCCTTCATAACTTTGTGAATCCATTACCTACGCTAACTTCAAAATATTCTCGTAGAACATAAAAAACTTTTGATATTGCTTAATTGAATTAATAGTAATTTCCCTGAATTTCCCTCTGGTTACTACATATTTTATATGAGTGGAATATCTAAAGACAATTAAAAATACATTAAACAAACATACCTTACCATCCAAACCGAATGAAATAGCTTTGTAACGTCATTTTAATTATAATTTTGCAGAGTTTATGATTATGCGGGCTAATTTATTTTAGACAATCACAGAAAAGGTCATTTCGAGAAAGGAAGGTGAAAATAGGGAGATAATTACAGAAAATTAATTCCCCGTCGCTCAGAGGTAATAATACGATTCGCATTCTCTTAATGCCACCCTCAAGAGGTCGTTAATTAAAACACCTCTCTACATAGCGAACCAGAATTCGTTGAAGTTAAATACCTGAAGTTACAGCTCATGATTATTTAGTTATTAAGATTGGGTTAAATTGTCCATGCTCGGTACGGAAAAAGAAGTAAAATTGTATTAGAAGAGTTCGGTCAGTAATGGATGAATTCTTATGATTAATATAATGAGCTTTAATATTCATATGATTAGCTCAGATTGTATTCGGTTAATGACTCTAAACTACTTTCAGATACGAAGTTATTTCTCGCAAAATCAAGCTTGTATATTAATTCATTCATGGAGAAACATTCATTCTCAAATTAAGAGTTTTACAAATTAAAGCGTAAGAATTCCGATTATAAAGGAAATTAAACTATTAAATTAATTTGCATTTTTTGAATATTCCTCAGATCATCTTGTCTGTTCTTTTATCAAAAAGAATATCATATTTTTAAGTATATAAAAATGAAGGTTTGCATATTTGAAGGGTTAGGCGGAATACAAATATATCGGATGAATATTTATCGACGTGGTAAAATTGTATTAGTAGGTCTAGAAGAGTCAGTGCACTATTTAAAATTTTTACCAGTCACTGGCGTGCGGAAATTTAGGCGTTCTTTCTTGAAAGATGTATGGGGTAACATCAGTACATTTAATAAAGGCGTCGCCAAGAGATAAGGGCTGTGGAAATAGGTGTCCATCAAACTTCGTGAACCAATGTTCAGCTTGCGGGAAGAACCGTTCTCCCAATCAACCCTAAGTTCTGATATAGTACATTAAATACATAAAATTATTCAAATTATAAAAAACATATTTACTATAATATTTTACATTATAAATCCCTGAATTTACCTTGCTTTTTTATATACTTTAACTACTATGTTTGAGATAGGGAAAATTTATCGATTTCAGTTATATATTTGAGACTGAGAACCAACGACAAATCTGCCCAATGTTAAATTCATCATTACATCTATATCAAAAGTTAACATTTACATCCGTTTCAGAACTAAAAAATCTTATACGATGACATTCGGTATACAAATCCTTGGGTACAGATATTCAGTGAAACCATCCTTAGGTATAGGTATTCGTCTCTTGTTCGATTTTCCATATATTGTGCCTGCACATGTTAAAATAACAGCAGCTCTGTTTTCCAAGAGAAAACTCTCGCCTCGACTTTATTTATGAAACAGTTCAGTCGAAGGCGCAGGTAACAAGCCATTTGGGACGAAGAACAACTCTTACTCTTCTACGATGCTATATATTTTTTGTAAATATCCCTCTTGTAAAAATGAGGTATCATTACAAGATTATTCTCCGTCTTAGGGCAGTATTACACGTTCATATTTCTATGTGATATGTCTACTATCAATGATACAGAGTATGGCGCCAAAATCCGGACAAATTATATATTTTTTGCAAACATACTTTTTATTATAAACACGAAAAGGTTGACAATTTTTTTTATCCACATTGTTTTTAAGATCATCAATAACACATTTTCTCAATATATCTCCAGCTTGCTTGAATGACGGCTTCCATTCTTGGTCTGATGCGTGCGCAGACGCGCTTTAATGTGTCACGGTACTTATTGGCGAATGCCGCTTGGCCGTATAATTAGACGTTTGCACGTCTGGGTTTGTTCGTGATCCTTTCAAGTGTGCTATATACATATAAGTCCAAAGGATTCCAGTCTGGGCTCTTGGGAGGTCTGCATTTTTTCGATCAAAACATGTCGACGTTGTCCGAGAATATATTTTGCTGCAAATGACTCGTGTGGGTGGGAACACGCAAATAAACTTCTTTTGTTACATTTTCCCTTTTCTTAAACAAATGCGGTGGTATGACATCACTCTCAATGGACACAACACCTAGCACGTGCATATTCGCCCGAAATTTCATTTTTGGAACAATTGGGAAGTCTTCTAAGTCGTAGGCGAGCCAGCGGCCATTCCTTGGAAAGCCAAAATTCTCTCGTCAGAGAAAACACCTGAGCCGCCCGGCAACATTATTTCTTAAGAAACACAAAAACAGGTTGCAGCGTTCAACTCGCTTTTAATTGGAAGGCTTCGGAAAGCATCCGTCTCTCTTCAAGTGTGTCACACTTGTAGCGGAGTTCCTCCTCGACGATTCGACGCATAGTTTTCTCGCTGAAATCTTCAACAGACGACGATTTTCGAACCGACTGCCCTAGATCCTAAAAAAAATCATCTCCTGAGCATGTTGAATGACGTCGGGCATCCTGACAAAACGCTCCTTCGCGTGGATTTCCTCGCCGGTGTAGCGACCTTCGTTGGACTTCTTCATCTCTTTGTACTTTGCGACGTATCGATATACAGCTGATCTCGGGTACCCGAAGAACCAAATGATTTATGTCGCCGAGCAACCAGCGCGAGCACTTAGGATAATCGCGGCTCCTCGGTTATATTTCGCACTTGGTTTCAAAATTTCGACTTTTTCGCCGTTATGAGGGTTTAGTATATGCGTCAAGCAATTTGAACACCAATCGCGACTTCTACCAGTGGTGTAGAACGGCGGAAATTTCAAATTGAATTTTGTCCGGATTTTGACGCCGCAACCTGTACATGATCAAAGATTTGATATAGGTTCTCTCAAAGAGAACATATAAGTACATGATCATAGTTGAACTATTATTAAAGATTGTGCATTACACGAATATTTGTTTCATATAAATACTTTGATGACAGACCTATGTCACAGAAATAAGATCGAGTAATATTTCCAGAGAAAAGAATCCTCTACAGGATTACTAGACAAGATAAATCCTCTACAAGATTACTAGACAGTTAACGAAAGAAATAGAAATTTTTAAATTATTTAATTTGCATTATATTAAAAAAATATTTACATACACTTTCTATCTTAATGATAAATCAAAATTATATTTAATGATGACAGGGTAATCACGCACTTCCACAGTTTGGAGGAAATACCAACAGCTGGACACACGGTTCTCACTAAACAGAACTGACTGACATTCAAAAACATTAAAAACAAATCGTAAGTGACTCTTTTATTTTTCCAATAAATAACTGAACTTCATGAATAACTTTAAGAAACCTAATTTTTCTCAGCACTTAACATTTTCACAAAACATTAATTTACAGAGATAAGAATTGAAAAATGATAAGTGAAAGAACATGAATCACAAGACAATGGGGTCAGATTGACTAAGTTACCTGCCAAGAATTGTTAAACACGACAATGAAAATTTGCAATGTATTCCTTGCATTTTTACTCAATCAGGTAAAATAATAATAATAATAAACCAGTTACATGCCTGAGAGAAAACAACAATAACCAAGCAATAATAATAATAATAATAATAATAATAATAATAATTTCACTCTCAAAAGAATACCTGGAAACTCTAACGGGCGATGTTGTGCATCTAGCCTCGTCAGCATCTCTAACACTGAATTGCTGCTATACATGATCTGGCGGGCGACAGGTGGAGAGCACGATTTAGTCCTAATGCGCCGTCCACGTTCCTTAACTTCAAAGTACTGATACTCATCGCCGCAGTGATACCAGGGGATATTCCGATACTGCTCGCGTTCTTCTATTTTTCTACCTCTATTTTTCTACTTCTACTTTTCTTCTTCCTCTTCCTTTTTTCCTCTTCCTTCATCCTCTTCTTCTTTCTCTTCCTCTTCTTCCCCTCTTCCTCTTCGTCCTCTTCTTCTTCGCAAATGCTTGTGGACCACCGCTGAGAGAGCGAGGATGACGTTACTCATTCCACATTGTGCATGTCAGTCCGTTTTGCTGGTTGTTCAGGACGCACGTTTAGGAAGCTTCGCAGCGCAATGCGACACGCCTTATGAATTTAGCGCTTGGGGAGGTAATTATTACTCTTATTATGGACTATGGATTACAAAACTGTGGCAACATTTGGCACATATATGATACCAGCGAAACGTTTCGACTAGTGGATTCAACACGGTTTACTCACGTCTCATGTGCACATGGCTGAAAATCACGTACAATTTCCAGAATCTCGTTGATTTTGTTGACATCAAGGAGACCATTTTATAAACAAGAAAATAAGATAATCTTGCATTTGAAAAGTATCATTTCCCACCATACTATAGTGCACTAGAGTCTCTGTGAAAAAATATTTTTGTCTAGTAATTGAAGTTTTCTTTCTCGCATATCTCGTTCAAAGAGAATAGAATGGAAGATTTAGGCAATTTAAAGTACATTTTTAGTAGATATCAATGAAGGTTTAAGAAGTATTCCTGCAAAAATTATAATTTATGTAAGCGAATCCCCTGGTACTCAGTTTTTAGTCTTTATTGGCATTACATTGCATACCTGCTTTTCACCGTATGATAAATATTAAAAAGAAACATATCGTAAATTGACAATATTTTCTTCTACTATCATATGATATAGATAAATAAGCTTTATTGCCTATTAATATACTAATATAAGAAACGCCCTCGCAAGTACTTACAATTTATCAACATACACATAAATCTATTTATCGTTTCCTAGTTGAATTTTTAAAATATATTTATTATTTATTTTATGCCTTTTGGCGAGGTTCCGATCATGAGGCCAGCTCTTCCACCTAGCCGTTGGATTTGGGTGAGAGAATTGGGAAGGAGAGATTTTGGGTGTCCGAGGAACTTACGTTAACGAACTGATATTTGTCTTGAGTAGGTAGGAATAGGAAAACCCCAGTTGAAAACCTCACCTTACGACCACTTACAAGGTCGTTTCAAATATTACATAATCGTAAAGTAGTAAATGCTAGAATGTTCATACATTTTTGAAATATAAATGCTTATTGAAATGCAGTTCATGTATCAGAATTTACAAGAGTTGGGCCTAGAAAACCAAAGAGTGTAAAATAACGGAGGCGAGAAAACGAAGCTGAGAATTGTTTTCTTTTTCTTTTTCTAGGCGTGACAGCCGTCCCGACAGCACATTTAGTTACAGTCGCACTCCTGGAGCATCGTCCAACAATTACGATCTGTACGACGCAGAGCTGGATGTCAACAAGGAAAAACGTACTCAGAAGTATCTCATCTCCATGGTGACGGTCTTCGCCATTTGCCTCTGTCCCCTCATGGTGCTGAGGTGAGTCGTGTACAACACCATTTTACTCCATAATTTGTATTTATATGTATTCTTTTTTAACAATGCTGAAGGAATATTGATTTTATTTCTGGTGACCCGTATACATGGTATTTTAAGATCCTCTCGAGTTATGAAAAATGTATTGAGTTAAGTAAATAAATGTCACAGCGTTAGTTCGTCATAAAAACACATGGCCATGTAGATGAGTAGATTTTGCAATTCATATCTGATTTGATACGCAAACCGCAATTATAAACTCGTCACGGACATACATTACCACTCACACAATTATTTGATGTTATTTTTTCTTTTTCTTATCTTTTTAGAAGAGTAAAGTTTTGATATTATAAACTATTCAATTATTCAAGATTTTAGAAGACAAGAGCATAAGAAAGGAAACTAACTCTATTTTATTATATACTAGTTTGTCCGCGACAAACCGCGTCTCAGTAGACAGAACTGCCAATGTTTCGGTCATCTCCCTGTGGCCTTCTTCACAGCAATGTCGGAGTCGTGCAGATGTAAGTAGCAGAGTGCGACAGCAACTTAGGTCTGTACGACTTTGATATTACCCTGAAAAAGTCCGCTTAAAGATGACTGAAATGTTGGTAGTTCTGTCTACTGAGACCCGGTTTGTCACGGACAAAAAGTATAAATTGACTTCGACTGCGGAAGCCTACGTTTACTAAGTTTTTGGAAATCCTTTTCCATTACCAGCGCCACATTTTTCCTGATTTATTATATTTTCTTGATTTATCCGAAGCATTCGGTGTCCCTGATCACGAAAATCTCCTTTCAAAACTGCATTATTTTGGCATTCGTGTACTTGCACATCAAAGGATAACTTCCTATTTAAAAGATAGGCATCGACAGGTTGAAATATCCTTTGCTAAAATGAAAGGTCTTCAGAATTACCTTTCCGAAACAAAGCTATTAACTTGCGATGTTTCCCAGAGTACAAATCTTGGCTCTACACTCTCTTTGTCGAATGTGAACGACATATCATCCTCTACATCAGATTGCAAAATGGTTATTTTTGCTGACACTGATTTACTATGTAAACGTCAACGCTCAAATAATGTTGTCCAATCTCTTTTCTTGGTTTAATGGAAATCGTCTCATTGTAAACACTGACAAAAATGTCTATATCATATACAATAGTGTCGCAATAGTGTCGTTTACCTCACGTATATCTTCCTTAAACGGAATACAATTCAAAACTGTTACGAAAACAAAGTTCATAGGTCTCCATACTCAAGACAACATCAAATGGAATTGTCACATGAATAATCTTCATTACAAATAAAGCAAATTGTTTTACATATTCCGATCGTTAGTGAGTATTAAGTTCAAATATTTACCATTGAGTATATTTTGCAAACGTTTACTCCCATTTACGATACGGCATAATCTTTTGGAACAATTCCGGTTAGAGCATACAAACTTTCAGAATTCAAAAGAAGATTGTACGGATAATTTGTGAATCTCATCCCCGAAACTCTTGTAAAACTTTGTTAAAGAATTAAACACTTCCCTGCATTTACATTTTCCAAGTGGTTGTATTTGTTAAGACCTAATTACTGATGTGTCCCTCTTGCTTCATATAATGTTGTCTTGTTCCTGAACACAATATTTGCATATTCGTCGTAGAATGTCAACACCACTTTGCCAAAATGGACCAATCGTTCGGGAATCTTTCTATATAACTCCCTTCCCAAATATATAAAAGGTGTTATTAAATTGAATAACTTCAATTCCACGGAGAAATGCTACATACTACACCATTGCATCTACAATACGAGAGAATTAATTAATTTTAATAAAAGTTAAAATGGGTTTCTATTTCCGATCTGTTTTAAATTAAATATGTGAAATGTTTTTTTTAATTAAATACATCAATTGTCCTTTATCACATCATTGCTCTGGTATTTTCAAGATAAATGATTAAGTTTCAAAACTGTTTTCCTTCATGCTATCGATATTTTCTTATTATACATATAAGTTAATTTTTATCTGTACTCAATATTGTCACTGTTGGGTACATTAATTTGGTAACCCCATCCTGGCCGGGTTTTTCTTCGGATTTCCTTCGGGTAGAGGCGGATTTTATGTACAGACTCTCTGGGCTCTCGCTTACAGTCGGCGGTATATTGTAATAATTAATCTCGAATTTCTTATAGTTATTCTAATAGTTACGATTTATAAACATCATATTCCGAATAATCTATAGTTTGACTGTATTTCGCACTTGTGAACATTTTTTTCCGTTTATGGTACACAAATTTTTTGGTATTTTGTTGATATTATAACACGCAGCTAACTTTCATTCTTTTTAAGATGTTTTCAATTTTCTTCTGCCTTAGGTCTCTTGATCAGAAGTGATGGAATGGTCCCTTGCTTACTTCCGGAGTGTATATTGGTTTATCGTCCGTCACGTGGTCATATGCAGTTCGTAACTCCGTTTTTGACAAAATGTTTACGACAAAGTTATTTACTTAACTTTGAAAACAAATTTATCCGTCATGTTGTCTTTTTTTATTACATTTTGTCAATTGGTTACGTAGTACATTTAATTTCCTTGTCATTCGAGTCACAATTTTCTCTGATTTCATAAAATTTTACGTGACTTCTGGGTTATAAACGTAAAAACCATCTATCAAAGAGAGAATGAAGAGTATCAAACATTATAGAACGTTAATTGATAAACAAGGGAAATCTTTAACCACATTTTGGAATACATTTTCAAAACGTATCGCATTTAGGAAAATATCTCTCAAAAACGTCCTTTTCAAAGCACTGAATACATTAATCACATTATAAAATTAGGTATTTTTTATTCACCCAGCAGCATTCCGGTTTTATGTTGGTTAAACAGTCTTTAGCCAAATATAATGAGATTGCGTTTTAAATTACGTTAACAAGAAGCCTCATTAAAATTTTAATGATGTAACCAACATTCCAGGTTCATAGACCTCACTCATCTACAATACTAACAAATTTACATGTTCACAATAGAATAATATTTCTTGTATTTCTATGCCATACAATTTGTGGAGTAATGATATTCTAGACATTACTTGACACTTGAATAAAATAATAATTGAAAATAATTAAATATTAATATTTCTTAGTGCTACTAGGCGACTGGAATACCATCACAAAATTAAGTTGCTCTATTATTATTATTATTATTATTATTATTATTATTATTGGTGTTGTTGGTTGTCTGTGTTTCTATCACGGTCCATTCCGGTTCTTCGTCAATTCCGGGATCAGTTCCAAGCAATAGTGAGTAAAATTATTCAAAGTTCAATGTTGAGTAAAATCCTGACAATGTGGCAGGTGTTAAGAACGACTGACTTCTGGATGAGGTATGCAGTTACCATCTTGATCCCTAGGGCTACGAGGTTTTTACGTATATTCTTATTATGAGCCCTTTGCTGGAAATGACTAATGGCAGAATATGTATTTTGTTTACCTTTTACTGGTTCTTAATGCTATATGGCAGGTCGGCATATTTTTTTACTTTCTTTCTCAGCGTAGGTTTTCTGCATATTTCGGGCAACTGGGACTGCAATGTCGACTATCACGGCTGTGTTTTTAGTTTTATATAAGATAGTTATGTCTGGTCTATTGTGCCCCACGGTGTTGTCTGATAGAATAGTGCGGTCATAGTACAATTTTACTTTCTCATTCTCCAGCACCGGTACTGGACAATATTTATAGTATGGTTTTTCTGAAATTAGTCGAAAGTTGAGGGCTGTTTCTTCGTGTACTATGGTGTAAACTTGATTGTGACGGTGTAAATAGCCATTCTGTGACAGAGTGGTACAGCTAGATGTGATGTGGTCAATGCTCTCTGTCACGTTGTTGCACTTGCGACATAAGTCTGTCGTGAGAGTAGGGTCCTTAGTACACAGTGGACACAGCATGAATTTTCAGCTTCATCATCGTCTTCTGGAACGCCTGTACTGGAATACTGTTCAATTGCGTTGTCATCGCCGATTCAATCTTCTTTACTGAAGTGTATCGCTACCCCTTCAACTTCAATTTGAAATTCGGGCACAAAAAAATAGTCTGGGGGGACAGATCAGGTGAGTACGCAGGGTGGTTGATGCTGAAAACTTGTCGTTTCGTCAAAATCAAGTCGATCCAAAACGTCTCTGTAGAATGTCCCAGTAACAGTGGAACCATGAAGAAACTTTCTGTGAATGACACCCCGACTGTCGAAAAAGGTGATCAGCATTGTTTTCTTCTTTGATTTGGAAGCATAAACTTTCATCGGCCGCTTCTTTTCCGGGCTCGTTTCTCAGCACTTTGGCGTTTAGTCTCCGGATCGTACTCTAGACACAAAGTCTAGTCTCCGGTGACAATGTTTTGCAGGGAATTTGGATTTTGATTGGTCATGAAAACCAACTCTTTGCAGGCAAACATCCGATTCTCTTTTTGCTCCTCAGTGAGCGAATGTGTCACGAAGCGCGCACTCAGTTTTCTTGTTTTAAAATCTTATGTCATAACTGTAAAAACTGAGCCTATGCTCAAGTTTAGTGAATAATTAATCATTTCTAACATCATTCGGCGGTCTAACCTCACTAAACCATGCACTTTTCCCACATTTTCATTATTGCGACTTGAACGCAGAGGACCGTATCTCTCATTATCTTCCGTTCATTCTCTCCCATCTCTGAATCTCGAGAACCACTCAAACACTCGTGAACGACTCCTTGCATCTTCACCATACACAGACTTAATCATTTCATACGTTTCTGTGGGTGATTTGCCCAATTTAAAACAAAATTTGATGTTTCTTCGTTGCTCCGTACTGTTACGATGACAAGACCACACAGAAACACTTTACAAGAAAGGACGCCTACACGATAGAACCTGTCCGAATTGAATGAAACTACGTCTCGACATCGCCTAAGGTCGTTCCTAGGTAATACAATTTATTTCGCAGTGATAGCACCACCTGTATTTTTACCAGGGCGGCAGTCCTGGAACCTTTTGAATACACGGTGTATACTTTTTGTAGTTACGAGTGGCAATAACCTCGTCCTGAATTGCACATATGAATCCTACAGTTTCGCTATGTAGGTCTCCAGAAAGCCACCGACTTGATGCATCGAGGTCAACACTTGTATCATAGAAAGCTCAACGCATTGTCCCACGGAGAGGTTTCTCCCGTTGTCCCTCTTTGTCCTTCATAGTGGTGGCATGTTCTCTGCTAGTTTCAGAGGTGTGTATTGGTGATCAGCTTCAATGATGGTTACATGAAGCTGGGACGTATTGGTTTTATCAAAGAAATATTAAAGTAGAGATCTTATTTGCCTGCCGCAAAGGTTGGAAATATTAATAAGGCCTCAACCTCCCAGGCGTATGGATAAAATTACTCAACACAAGACTTAGGGTGGTGCATCTTATATTTTGTCATTGTGGTCCTAATGAGACGTTGAAAATTGCTGAGATAGGTAGGGGACAAATGGATGATACCAAAACTGTAAGTAAGGATAGGAATAGCATAAGAGTCAATAAGTTTAATTAGGTGTTTGCCGTTCAAGTTGGATTTTAGAAGGAGATGGAGCCTGTTTTTAAATTTACTTTGCAATTTATGTTTCATCTGTTGTTGAGCAGTGCCTAAAGATTGAAGCATTCTTAAGAAGTTATAGAGATCTTCATTCATGTCCTGTATGGGTCTTATGGAATGGATGCTCTTTTGTATTTAACCCCATTCGATGTGCAATTTTCTACATTTTCAAAACCAAAATTCCATACCTATGTCAGTTGAGAACTGTTATGTTGTGCTTATAAACTGTTTAAGATGGTTAGCTGATGTGACATAGATCTTTAAGTCATTCATATGTAGCGGTTGCTACATAATAACATTGACATATAAATGGCAAAACTCCACTCCCACGAACTCATACATACAGAAGACCTGGTTGATTATAGAACTTAGCAACTGAAGTTATTGACTGGAGAACCACAACTCATTCTACTGCGCCCTTCACTCCGAGTGACATCTTCTGCGGCACGCTTTCCTCCAAGTGATTTTACGCTCCGCGTTCTCGTACGGGTATCAGCACCCACGTATATGCTAGCGTTTTATTCAGTGCTAAGTTCAATTCGGTGTTAAAACTCTGTTCTCGCCGAATTATTATTCAAGTTAAACGCTCACGCATTAAATTCAACGATTTCCTCATATTGGATGAGCTTTGAGTATTTCTACATGTGAGTAATCTACGCTGATCTATACTTTATCAGGAACTGTTCAATTTCTACTACAAGACGAACGACATTTCGACCACGTACCATTTCACATAACTCACTATATAAGTTTCTCGTCTTAGTCAGCGCACATTAATCAACCTGTGCGTTTAAACTGAATTCATGTTTGAATAATTTCTTATAATACATAGAATTTTACCTTCTCTTAACTTTTATATTTTGTGGGGATTCATTCCAGAACACGCTTAGTACATTTAAGTATTAATATCAACCAAGCACTTATAAAGATGAATAACTCCCCGACACGTGTATAAAAGGTGACTCAACCCGTATTTTTCAGTTTTCTGTATTCGGATTGGGAATCTGAGGGCAGTGCTATTCAGAAGATTGCTCAGTGGCTTAATATTCAAGCAAAACCATAGGGCGCTGAAGCAATCTCCTTGAAATATTCCAATCTTGTTGGAAATTCGATTTGTCTCTATGAATGAATTACTTGCAGTTAGTTTTACGGTTGTATTCTATAGTTTGGATGTACATTTGAAGAAATTTATAAAATCACAAAATTAAGTTGCTGTATTATTATTATTATTACAATGTATGTAATATGTATTAATTTAAATTAATTTACTTCGTTAAGTTCAGGATATTTGGCCTTCCCTCCACCAAGTAGACGAAGAGAATTTGATAAACCTTTGGTAGAAAATACCCAATTCAATTTCTACGATAACCTCTTATTTATCCTGATCAAGAATTTCCTGAAATTTATTTTTAGATTTTTAATTGATTCATATTTCTAGTATTTTTCTCTTGCATACTTTTTACGAACGGACGGGATTGGACGGGAGGGGTGTTCAGTTACGAGAATATGTAAGGCGCCTGATTATAACTTAAGACAATGCATAAAAAGGAACGACAAGGAGCAGGTGCAGAAACCTATCATGAGCTTATGAAGATGATTCATAACATTTCATTATCTCCAAAAAGTCAAATAATAATTTTCATAGACCCATCATCGAATCTGAATCCTAACATTAGTAAGAAAGACGCATTTGCTCTGTTCACCCGGAATAGTTCGTATTTCAGGTATCGAGGAAAATATTGTTACTCCTTAGCAAATACAATGATCATATGAAAATTAAATGGACTTTATTAAGTTAACCATCATTTTCCCACTTTCAGAGTAAAATATACGAATTAATTGACCTATATTATTGTTATTGCATTACGGAAATATTAAATCTGTAATTCTTTACACATACTCGAATGATGATGATCTCATTTGTTTAATGTAAATGCGCAACATTTATCTAAATTGTGAATGAATTATTTAGTATTCTATTGTTTTCAATAATTATTGAATAATTGTGGTAGCACTGAAAATCAAAAGAATGATACTCGAGGCGATAAAAATAATGGGAAATTTCTAACTGGCTATAGATCCACTATATCGTGTCAATTTTGACCAGTCCTCGATGTAAATCTATTAAACTAGACTTTTTTTATGTATTTGGACGTTGAAAATGTGGTATTTTTATAACTTTCACGAGGATATAATTGACACACTACTAAAATTAGACAAGCAAGAAGTCATTTCGATTTTCTCTGCCTCATAAATTTTAGCCATAGTTGAAGAGTAGCTCATCTGTTCCTGCTGTCTTTCCCGCTTCACAGCATTTGTAAGTCCTCCGGCACTTGAAGGACGTTCGCAAAGTATTCACATCTCAACGCCCTCAGAAGCGCGAAATTTCTGCAATTACCTCCTTGCTGTGGCACTGCTCCATTGGATCTGAATGCTCCTCTTTGTCTTTCTGCGCCTTCGCCAACTCTTTAAATGAAATTCACGTGGTCTTTTCTATGAATAAATAGTAGGTGTAAAATAGTTCAGACATTATTCATTGAGTGAACTCACAACTTTCTTAATGTTTACATGTTCTTTAATATTTTTAATGCAGACATTATTCATAATGAAATGTCGAGGTAAAAGTCCCCGGTCTGAAAATTAACAATTTAATTAAAACATTTATTTATGCATTTCTGAGAACGTTTTCTCTTTGACGTTGAAATTTATCCGTGTTTGATATCAGTCATGCTTTTTTACTCCTTTTCCTGTAAGTATGATGTTGTCTCTTGCAAACGTTTTTCTCGAAGTAGGTATGAAAAATTGGTATTAAGGTTATTAAGATCTAAATTAATTCATTGTTACTTCTGGAGCTTTGATATTCAACATCGATTGAAAATATATAAATATTCCTCGACAGAGGGATTCATTAAAAACCTTATTCATTGTGTTTCAAAATGTAATCAGCTTCTGCCAAACGTGGGAAGATATTGATTTGGTTAAAAATTAAAGTATCTTCAAAGAGAATTGTAGTATTCTTTTTTGTGTGTGTGAGGTTTTAGGGCTCGTCAACGGCAAGATCCTTAGAGCCCTTAATAGTAGTAATTATTGCAATCTGTGTGGACAAAATAACAGACTATCGTCGTTAGGAAAGCGTTCCCTTCGTTACCAGCACATACTATATGAAAATGGAAGCAATTTTTTCTGTGTACTCGTCATTTCCAATTCCCTTTCTCTCCTTCAAAACTGACACTTATTTTTACATTCCTCCAGGACTGTGACGAAGGAAAACTTTTCAAATGTTGTCCAAAAGAATTGGAAGACTTATTTTAATATTGCTTTTTCCATGTTTATTGGTAATACTTGAACTCGTGTTATGCAGATAGATTGAAAATTGTGACGGGAAAGTTCATGAAAAAAAGTGTCTTCATAAAAGTTCTTTATGAAACGTTTCATTGCGTTCTGTTGGTTTTTAGATGAATTTTATTCAATAAAAAAACAGGACACAACCGTTATTATCATCTGGACATCTTGTTGGGACGTCTGGAGACAAGAACATTATTTTTTGTGTCGTTTAGTTTCAAAACCAGTGACATATTTAATTTCTTAATTTACCCGAAATTATAACATTATGAAAATTAAATTAAAAAATGTTTTTTTATATTATTAACAGTATATTCTCTGGAAATATAAGAATTAATGAGATAATATTTTCTCTTAAAATGTACGCAAAGAAAGAAAAACTAACCCATAATGTCAACAAAATGGATATTGCTGGTTTGAAATTGATTGAAATTAAATCAAACTACTGTTTTAAAATGCTTTTACGTGGAAACAGTTTGCAAAATAAAAGCTCATCTTAATAAGAGATAACTGGATATTACGATACTGGGAAGTATCTAACCTAACCTACCTAGCGTTTTTCCACTTCATGTGGGGTCGGCGAATGGGGATGGATATATGATGCTTCGTTTTGGTTTTGGCTGGGGAATACTCGGGTGCCGGATGCCCTTCCTGCCGCACCTCCCCTGAAGCGGTGATTATGAATGAAATGGGGGTGAATGATTATGAGTGAATGTTGAGGTGGAATGATAGGCAGGGGAAACGGGAGAACGATACTGGGAAGTATCTATTTCTGTTAAATTTATTAATCTAATTTTGCCTATGTTTATATGACCAATCAGTGCATCACAATATTCTGAGAACTTTATTAAAGCTATTTATTACAATGTAAATGTATCAATGGAATACGAATTAATCGTTTTGATTCACTAATTTTTCTATCGTCCATTTTATCTTTTGTGGAAAAATGTATTTTGATGACCCGCTATTTTTTCCAGTTCTCCTCGTCTTCAGAAAAACGGGCCCAGAAGAGAGTGTTCAACTTCTTGATAATTGAGTTACATGTCGTTTAAGTGTGTTCTTATTAACCGGCATGGAAGGAGGAAACTATTGACGTTCGAAGTATCAGAAGGGTTAATTTTAGAATAATCTATGCCTAGCCAGAATAAAACACTATACAAATAAACCAACACTAACGTCTAATTTAAAACATTAATTAAATTTATTAATGATAAAAACTTGGATTCCAATTTAAAATAAACAGCGATGATTTATTGTCTAATTAAATAGTGTGACGTAAAGTCAGTTAAGAATAACTTTTGTACAGTAAAAAATACAGCAATGGAATAAACTCATAACATAAATCATCATTTGTGTTGACTACACATAAATTAAAACATGATCAAAATAAAATATGCAAATAGAGTCACATTGACTTCCTGTCAAACAAGAGGTTGTGGAGATTACAAGAGGATAAAATATAGAATGCTAAAACATACCGCTATGAACTTAATACATGTAAATATAAAATCGTCAACCTTGGTTGAGTATGTTAGCATGTGAATTTGAAGTTAATTTGCTGAATGTCTCAGTAAAGATTTGGTAAATGTTAATTGTCAGTGAACACTATGATTCGTGGAATGTTTGCTATTTATTCATTTGTCTCGTTTTTATTAATGTAGTTCATTGTAGTAGCATTCGTCTGTCATGGATAGTCCTGGAATGCTGCTGATTGGTGACTATCGGCAAATGTTTAATAAATAGTTTATTGTTTATAAATAGCACTAGTTGCTCATTGCACATCTTGTTTGGGGTTATTTAGTATGCAGCTCCGCTACAAGTGTAATCGTGTTTTGCCTCAGAATTACGTAAGAATGGACTTAATTTCTTCGAAACTAAGTATTGTTATTTTCGAATACAAAAAAATGAATATTTGGGTTTGTTTATCGATGTTTGATCTTCCGGTATACCAAACTTAACCATATGATGGGGACAAACTTAGTACACATAGAAAACTTTGAAACCATCTTCATGAAAAAAAAAACGCTATCCGAAAGTTTTATCCACACTTGCGAGCGATTAACGCGTTTTTCGTGAAAGTCACGCAGTTTTCTTATATGTGAGAAAAAACTCTCGTGAGAAAGTGTGAGCTTAACCCTTAGTATTGTGGTAACATCTGGGTCGGAAAAATTATATCTTTATTTTTATTTCTCAATATACATTTGCTTTAGAACTATATTTCTGAATATATACAATTAACATAAATGATGACATTGAAACACTTTACTATTCTACCACATGAATTGAGTCTCATTACCAAATTGGAGACTGCAGTGTCAAGATAGACTGAATTTAACTTTAAACTTAATCGCAGTTGCAAATCACTAGTCGCAATTCAGTATTGTGCATTACACTGAGTTATATAAAACAAAGCGAATGTTTCTCGTTTTTAAGTACAATCGAGCAGTAACTCATTTATTTAAAGAAGTTTTACCTACAACACAACTATATTAAACGGTTATGAATATTTATTCTGTTTCTAGACGATCTACTATGATATTAATAGTTCTCCGTCTCTCGCGAACTGTTATTTGCGACTTTTTATTATTACAAAATTTTGCGTGGAAGGTGATATGTCATACATTTATGTAATTCCTGCTCACATAACATCCAAGGATTTGCCTTAAAAACATGAGTCTAGTACGTGTACATGAGTCAAATACGTGCTTGCGCAAACACTACGGTAAAGCAAGCGTTTGCGACATGTGTGTAGTTTGTCCTCTGTAACTCCCTCGAGAGATTCTCGCACTTCACGTTTGTCACGCTCTGTGCTGACTCAAGTGTTCCACTACATTTTTTATCATACATCCGTTCTCCGTTCTTTATACCCAGCTTCCACTATATGTTGCCCACACTCTGGTGGTCGCGTTATAAAATGAGTCAAATAAAATAATTTACTGTTAGTCTCTTGAAACTTCTGCTCACATGTTATCGTTGTGGAAACACGTTAAGAGCGAAATATTCTCTCTGTGAGCACTTTTTCACGCTTGTACTACTCATAGAAATGGGATCAATGCAGAGTGAGATATTATACCCATCCTGGCCCGGGTTTTTCTCCGGTTTTCCTTCGGGTAGAGGCGGATTTATCATACAGGTTCTCTAGGCTTTGTCTAGGGGCGGGTCTATTGTAACAATAAATCGTGAATTTAGTGTTATTTCAATTTTTAAGCACTATACTCAGAATAATCTATAGTTCGATAATAACTTACATGTAATTTTTTGCTTAAAATTACAAACATATTGACATTCTATTAGTATTATAACTCGCAGCTAACTTTTTATCTTATCTAGGAATTTTTGCTGAATTTTTTGAATCCGCCTCTGCCTTAGGGCCCTTGATCGGAATTGATGGGATGGTCCCTTGCTTGCTTCCGGAGAGTAAATTAGTTTTTTTTCCCCTCCACGTGGTCATACGCACTTTGTACTGTTTTTTGACAATAAATTTATTTATTTATTTATTACGAATTCATTAGAGATATTTCATATTCTAGGAAAAAAACTAAGTTTCGATTTTCCGTGCCTTCACTTACATCAGTCTCTGATTGTATTGAGAAAATAAATGTTCTAGAATCTCTCCATTGAATTCAATTGATATTTGTCATAAGTAGCGGATGGATCATAAATAAACCTCAATATCCAAAATGTAACTAAGATCTTCATTGTCAAACGGCTGTGAGTCAAACCATGTAAATTAAAAAAGAAAGAACTTTGAAATGGCGAGAATTTGACTCAAAATAAATCGCAGTGCCCTAACCGACTGTACAGCTTGGCAACACTGGAAACAATTGAACAAGCAGTCAAATGAGGACCACTGACGGCTGTACACCTTGTTTCTTGTGTGAGACAGGTTCCCCCTCCACAGAGAAACACGAGCTTATCTGATCAGATAAGATAAGATATTGGAAACACTACTAAAAGACGCAGTTAAAAGAATTTATTTCAATAAGGCATACTAAATAATGATGTTATGCAGAATTTTTAAAATAATCCTGAGGATGACGTCATTTTAATTTCAAAGTATAATTTCACTTTGTTATTACAAATATTACAAAGTTCTGGTATCAAATAAAATAATTTTAATTGTAATTGCACTCTCAACTCAATTAATTATATTATTTATAAATCTATTAAATCTTAAACCCCGCGGTGTTGCAAGAGGCAATTCAAGAAAAAAATAATGTCATTCATTGTCAAACCGACTAAAACACGCAGAATTGAGTGGCTATTTATTTGTTCGAAATTTTCAACAGACATTTTACCTCCTCCAGCAAAAATGTAATTGGCTGAGAACACTAAAGCACTGCTATGATTGTTCTGTCACCACAAAGTGGGTTCGAATCCCGGTGACACTTGTGAACTGATTTTTGAAAATGGTTTATACCACAATTCAGCTCGTAATATCTGTTTGGGAGCTGTAATGAACGAAACTTTAATTCATGCTCTCACATTGCTTAAGAAAATCTTAAAACATACGCTGAGCAATAGTCAATTCGGCAACGAAGCATTACGACATACATGGCAACGTGGCAGGACACTTTACGACAAAGTTCATCTGCCGACGAGACGACAAAAGTTCTATAAAATAATTTCTATTCATGTTCTCTTTATGTTTCGATATTTTAGTTTCTTCATGTGTAAATGAAAGTGTTCAATGATATATTTTACGAGGAATTTAGAAAATTTCTTCAAAATTTCAATAAACATGTGAAAAAAATTTAATATTGAATTTAAAAGCAAATAATTTATATTTAAAGAAAACAATTATACTAAAAAAAATTCACGAGTTCGTAATTATACCCCAAGTATTAAAACTTTATTTTAATAAAAATATTGGGTAGGAAACGGGTCTAATATATATCCAAACTACATTTTCAATAAATATTTATTCATATAGCATCTAGATTTACAACATTATACATTTGGAGAACAATATTTACTAAAGAAAAAGGTATACGCTCTATTAATTATGCAATTTTATTATAAACAATCAACTACTTTATTTTTTGTTAAACAGTATTGCAATTTAATCGTGCATGGTCAAAGTTGTGATGTTAGTTTAGAATCATCTTCAGGGTCCCTGTATTTTTATTTTGTATTTTTTCTAATTACACTACATTATTGTAGATAAATTTATTTTTTCTACAAACATTAAAAAGGAAAAAATAAAACCCTAGATATTGTGAAGGTTTAGCCTTTCAGAGTCATAATGCATATTACACTAACATAAAACTAAAATGTATTCCTCTCCGCGAGTTTCAATTGAAATCTCTTCGTTGTTACTGCTCTATCATTTGACAATCAAATATAAAAGTTTCTTTGATTTTACGTTCTATTTGTTAAACAAAATTATGTGTCATTGGCGCCTTCGTCGTTAGTCCGAGAGGAAAATTTCAGAGATCTAAATTTTTAATTTTACAGCCAATAAAAAGTAGAACGCCATTAAAATATTATGTATAAGTAACATAAATATTACAATGAAAGAACATATTTCGTATAATATCCCATATTTGTTGAACACTTTCTGAAAATATGAAATTCTCTGTTGAATTGACGGCAAAATGTTACGTTAATTGGAGAAGATTTCTAGATTTAAAATAACAAGTCCTTAGAATATGACACTGAATCAGGAATACGGGGAACTACAAGTTACAATAACTTAACATATAAAACTAAATACGACCTTGTTAACTGCCTCACTCGATTTAAATTTACTGTAAATATTATACTGAATGTCTGACTAATACGTTTATCTTAACAAATGTAACATCCATGTTACTTCGTAAAAAGTTATATACCCGTAAAGAATGTTTCTAAATGACAATGTTCGTTCCCTGCTCTGGAAATCTATAAATAATACTGAATATCGATACTAACATCGTAAATGAGGAGTGAGTTAAGTATTTCAATTGTAAAAAAATTCGTTAACGAGGTTTTCATATTATTGATCTCTGATTATTTTTTTAGGTTGCACGATTACTACCAAATTGTTATATCGTGGATAAATATGTCACTAGAAGATGTAATTTATTTGTTCCTTAAGTAGTTTTATATTATTTATAACTCGAGAATTAAACTTTTGTGTTATTAGTTCATATTTGAGACAAACGTTTTCTATATTTATTTAATTCCTTTTCACATATATGAAAAACTTAAGAGAATCGCAAATTATGTGAAATTACTTTCGACAATACACATCATTTGTAGGCAATGAGATTTGATTTCTTTACTTCACTGTATAAATATAAGAAATTATAGGAATATTTATAAGTAATTTGTGATTCGAATTATACCAATTCCATACGATATCTTGCAATTATATTCAAATTCTGTTAAAAACTATATTTTATCACAGTATTACTCAAACGTATTTTATAGAAAGTCTAATGTCGTTTACATTGCCTATGAAGACCTCTCGAGACAACGAATCTCGAGATGTCGTATAATTATAGAGAATGGTAAAGTTTATTGAAGTCAAGGATATACAGAATATTTTTGTTATAGAAGTCCAAAATGTGTATAATAAAAAAATACAAAATATTTCTTTAATAGCGGTGTAATAAAACATTTTCTCTCGTTACGATTTACCAGGGGCACGATGTCTTCTATTAGTCTTCCAAATATGGGAGCCGTTTCAAATAGACCTACGATTGGTCGAACGAAACTTCCCCAGTCGAAGGGGAAGCAGGAGGAGAGAGGCGTTGCAAACTTAACAAATCCAAAACTGGTCAGAGCGTGGGACTTATTATAGTACCAAAGTACATCCTTACTATTCTTCAGTGTTTTCTTTAATAATATATGGTTGTTTGTTTTTAGGTGCTAAAAGTTAACCCCTTTAGAAAATTGGAATTTCTCGTGTATGTCGTAAAATATTTTACATTACAAATCAAATTGCTTCTATAAACCTTATTGCAATTAGTTGGTGAAAGTTCTTTACAATCTTTACAAAAATTTGTTTTGCAAAGCTAGGAACCTAAACCTTGTCTCGTGAGTGTTTTGTGACTTTTTCTCTTTTTTGAGCAAGACTACAAACGTAGTTTTTGCAATATTATGAAAGAAATAAAGAAATAAAATCTTCTTTAAATATATCAATGAGATAAAAGATTGTAAGATAGTTTTACAAAAAAATGACACACAGGAGACATGTTGAGTAAATAAAATTTATCACTTTTATAAGTTGTTCTTCTGAACACATGTTTTTAATTGTAGACGAAAATGTTTATGTACCCTGAAACATGGAGACTGGAATGTAAGAGGGGATTTCATAGCACTTCCTTCTCTGTCATTCATAACCTGGGTTGACAATTTATTTTTCTTCTCAGTCCTTTATCGCACACCTCTTCTCGCGGACAATAAATTCCTGTGATAACAACCCAAGTGGAACCATATGAAAGAAAGCGAGAGACGTTATACGTTGCGCTCTATATCGATCGAGAGAGGGCGTCGTGGCCTCCAGCGACGACCGCCAACACGTCAGACTCAGTTGAGAACACATTTTGTTAAGGAGATGATGTTGATGTCTAGACTTCGTCGTTTTGCTGCGTCCTTGAACGATACTTCTCAACTTTCGTGCATTGATGAAATTTAGCATTAATTTGTTTCTATTAATTTGATTTAGTTCTTCATTAGTTTTTATTTTACGAATGATGTACGAATTGCATGTAGGTCCACAAATTCTTCTCCAAATTTTTCTTTGAAAAATTGAAATTTTGTTTTGGCAAGAAGTGTAGTTAAAACGCCAAGATAGCGACAGCTTCCAGAGCGGTGGGATACGGGAAAGTAAAGAAGTAGAACATGCTGCATAAAATCCGAAAAGGACGACAGAAGAAGAAATTACAAAGATAATTCTTTGAGAAAAAGAGGAAAGAATACCCAATGACTGAAAACCGTGGTAATAACTGATGGAGTTGACGATCCACGACATAAACATACTCATTACGCAAGAATTGTTAATTCGACGGAAAAGTTGAACGGATTCAATATTATTTGCATAACGGTCTGCGTTTACTAAACAGGGGATCGCGGTCTAATTAGCTCACAACATAACGCGTAAAAAGATGAAATCATTTTGAGAGAAAGAATAATGTACTGCAAACCAGTATCCATGTAAAGAAAGAAATGAATGCAGTTGTTGTATTTGTTCTTCATAAAGAATGAACAAATATGACTATATTAAAAATATTTTCGAACATTTATTTTACCTGAACTCTTTTTATCCATATGTTAACCATTGTTTAGGTTATGGATATTTCTCTCCTTCCTTACATCCCCGTTGAACTGCGTCTCTTTCCCACACATATCCCCACAAAAAAATGGAGACACAATTAAGATTTCAGAAAAGACCTGTTCCCTTATTCCATTCTATTACATTTTGTGTGTTGTGGAGCTAAGAAGAATTAGAACCACTTGCCTAACGTAATACAACATCAAAATTCTTAGGTCTCCATATTCAAGACAACCTCAAATGGAATTGTCACGTTGACAATCTTAATTCCCAATTAAGCAAATTGTGTTACGCATTCCGAAACTTAGTTAACGCAGTTAGTCCACGTATTTCCCGTTGCGTATATTTTGCAAACGTTTACTCCCATTTACGTTACGGCATTACCTTCTGGGGTAATTCCGGTCAGAGTATTCAAACTATCAGAATTCAGAAGAGGATAGTTCGGATAATTTGTAAATCTCACCCCCGAAACTCTTGTAAACCTTTAATCAAGGAATTAAATATCTTAACACTTTCCTCATTTATATTTATGAAACGGTCATGTTTGTTAATACCGAATTACTGAAGAGCCACCCTTTCTTTATACGAAACTGTCTCGTTCACGAATACAATACTCGCAATAGTAATAATATTCATCGCACTAGAGTGTCAACCACTCTTTGCCAAAAAGGACCATGTCATTCGGGAATCGTTCTATATAATTCCCTGTCCAAGAATATAAAAGATATTATGAAATTGAATCTGTTCAAATCCGCGGATAAAAACTACCTCCTGCACCAGTGCTTCTACACTGTAAAAGAATTTATTTATTTTAATAAAAGTTAAATCCGTCTTGTACTTTATCAAGTCATAGCTGTAGTACTTTTTAAATAACTTATAACAATTTCAAAAACTATTTTCTTGCATGATTGTGTTGTCTTGTGGCTCATATTAATTTAATTTTATGTGTACTCAACTTTGGCACGGGATGTGTACATTAATTCTGTAGCCCCATCCTGGCGCGGGTTTTTCTCCGTTTTTCCTTCGGGTAGAGGCGGATTTTGTCTAGGGGCGTGTTTATTGTAACAAGAAATCGTGAATTTAGTTTTTTTTCAACTCTTATGATTTTTAAACACTACTCATAATAGTCTATAGTTCGATAATAACTTGTACATGTAAATTTACAAACATATTTGCGTTAAATTACAAACATATTGACATTATATATGTGTTATAACTCGCAGCTAACGTTTTATCTTTTGCTGAAATTTTTGAATCCGCCTCTGCCTTAGGGCCCTTGATCGGAAATGATGGGATGGTTTCTTGCTTGCTTCCGGAGAGTAAATTAGTTTATTGTTCTCCACGTGGTTTGTACTGTTTTTTGACAATAAATTTATTATAAAAATTTATTATCATCACATGTATTACCCACTGCGCACACGGTTGAGTAGATACATTAAAAAGAAGCAACCTACTTTAAAGAGTTTCATTTTGCTTCATAAATCAATAAACGCAAGAATCATTTTTGTAAACACACAAGTTAAATAAAATCACAAACATTGCATCACATAAAAACACATATTTCATGTTAACTTGCTGTATGTGTTATATTATTTACAAAATAATAAAAAATGTTAAATAATATGTTTCAAAATATTAATTTCGTCATCACCGCAGCCGATGCTGCCAGGATGCGCATCGTGGACTCTTTTCGATCCTATGTGAATTGTTTACATCGCGCTCTAACGGAAGGTCAGAGAGTCATACTTATTTAAATGTGATTTTTATTGCAACACAGTTCTCAATCAAGTTATTACCAAGGTTTCTAGTGTTTTGGTATTCTTCCCTCTTACTTATATAAGAATTATATTTGTAATTTCTTCTGTTCTTGTTCCTTTCGGATTTATGCAACATTTTCTGCTTCTTTACTTGGCCGATTCACTCCACTCTGGAAGCAGTCACTATCTAGGCGTCTCATCTAAATTTCTTACAAAAACAAAATTTTGATTTTTAATAGAAAAATTTGGATAATAATTTGTGGGTCGAGGCGTTATTCGAACAACGTTTGTAAAATGAAGAATTAAATGTAATTAATATAAACGACTTCATCCTAAATTTCATAAGTGCACAAAAGTTGAGAAAGTTTAGTGAAGGACGTAGCCAAATGACATAATCTGGACCCACCAACCTTATTTACTTAATAAAATATATGAAATATTGTAACATTACTTTGGTTAAATTTATGCGTGTACGTCGCTTGAATTAGTAATACAATTATTGAGCCAAAGCTAGTTTGAAATTTGATAATTTGAAATACTGATGAACATTTTGAATTAAGATAATTAAGACATTTTGAATGAAAGTCACTCACAAAGAATGCCTGAGCGAAGTGTCGTTAAGAAAATATGGAAGTGGGCGTTAAAGTATAAGGTAGACCTAAAACGAGGTGGAGTTAGGATACAATTAACTCCACGATGAAGATGGAAATTAATGGAGAAGGTGTATGTGGGACAGGAAGGAGTTTTTAATTATTTTGTAAATTAACTTGCTTCGTTCTCAATATTGTTTTCCTTTAAAAGCTACTCTTCATAGAACTTTGGAGAATATCTCACTGAGTCACAGAAAACTTCCTTCTAATATTTTTTTTATGATGACATTCATAAAAATACTAGTCATATGAAAACAAAGTCGGATATTAAAATTATTGCGTAAATTCGAACACATCCTTCAAAAGTTCTTTTCCGCGAGTCAGATTGACACCAAAACCTATTTACGCAGAGGGTAATACAGCTTTCTTATGATATTGCATTTGTATTTTTAATCAGAGAGCGAACCATTCACCTGGAAACGTAGAAAAAATTGCTCCAGCATCGGATGAAATGTTTTTCCCCATATTGGCAGAGAGGTGCTATCTTGGCCAAGGTCGCATTTGCCATTCTGTTAGTCGCACATCATTCCCCGTCCCTCTTTCTACCTCCACGCAGCTGCTACGTTGACATACGCGTTCCATATGCTCGACTTCGTCCCCAAATGCATGTTTAACACCTCGAACTGTTGCTGAAACGACTTGCATCCGTTTCTTGCGATTGCGAATGCTGCATTAGCATGGGGAATTGTGAATCGATTACACGCAGCGATCTGGTTGTAGTTCTATGAAACAAAGCCAATACTCACAAATCACAAGAAGAAAGTAAAATATCGACAGTATCGCGCATTTTTCCCGTAGAAATCCTCTCCAGTGTGGTATATTGAAAAGTCGTTTACTCTCATTTAACGTCTTCGTTATCGCTTAAAAATTTCAAAATGGTAGCGTCTTTCATTTACCAGAAGATCGCAACACACAATTAACACAATCGAAATAAATTAAATTGACAGAAAAATTGACAAATCAAAATAAACGAAACACATGAACGGAATTCACAGAACTATGACATAAATTTATCTGGTGACTACGGGATGTTAATTAACACAACTATCAAGAAGTAGGTTCGTTTTGGTGGCTCAGGTGGTAGCGTTCTAGCTCATCACGCGTTCAATTCTCGGTGGGGCCTGAATGTAGCTCTTTCACATTAATGTCCCAGTTCATAGAGCTGTGACTACTGATAGGCGAATCCTCCTTCCTCCTAGATCAATAACTCTAACTATTACTAACTACTTGTACCAATCCCTCCACGTGGGTCAAGATGTTGGTAAACCTAGCAAAGCGGTCAATCTACTAACAATGGCCTACCACCCAACTCCAACATCCTATCGCTCCATGTAGATAAGCTTCGATAGCACGCTACGTTTCTCATTTACAAATACTACAATAACAAATCAAAAAGTATTGCCAAGTAAACAAAACTGATATCTCATGAATACGTCTCATCACAAAACATTACTTAATAAATAAGTTTCGTTAAATTAATAAAATAATAAATAATCCATTATGTAAACATAGCCTCTTGCAAGTTTTACGCGATCCAATTGACATGTATTGGACGTTACGAGAAACGTTGCTGACGGATCTATCTATTGTAAGTAATTCGTACTGTTGAAATTATTAAAATAATATTTACGTTTTATAACAAAAGTAACAGAAGATTACTGAGTGGTGCCTCATGAGTATGTGTGTAAAATTTAAAATATATCTTGGCAAAGAGCTTTATTTAATTCTGAAGTTAAAAAAATTCAAATTAATGATGTGCTTTACCCATCACAGGAAGTAAAATTATTTAGCGGTGGAAGGGTGGAAGTTGGAAGGGGTTGTGTTTTTATTTTAAGTAGATTTTTTCTCCAAGAAAACATATGGTTAGTGAGTACCACAAGGAAACAACCTTATAACCTTGTAAGTAAGGGAAAAGATGTTATCGACAACTTGTGTTCACAAAATGTCGTTTACAATTTTTTTTGTAAAAATTGTCCCTTTTGCTATATTGGACAGACGTATCGTAATTTACGCGAATCAAAGAACATCAGCGTAATATAAATACACTGCAACATAATGTTATTTCATTATACAGTTTAAATTTAGATCATTCAATAAATCGGGGTAATGTTTTAAATTTAGATCGGGAACCAACGTATAATTTCAGAAATGTTGCACAAAAAATTTACGAAAAACATAAAATTTACAAAAAGACACGGATAACTTATCTAGAATTTATATTTGCTTAGAATGGTTTTTCTGCTCTGATGGTTTGTTTTTTCAAGCTATTCAGTTATTCCATATCATTGTTTTATTTGTATATTGTGTTTTAAATTATTTGCAACTTGTTATCAAGATGTATCAACGTTTGTATATGTAATCTAAAACAAATTCACCTGACGATGGCAGGAATCCCTGCTGAAATATTGTGAGATAATGAAAATAGTCTACGGAAAAAGATCGGTTTTATATTAATATAAATATGACTGTAGAAGAACGCCAGGAAGATGGTGTCCTCGTCGGCCTAGGGATGCCGAACGAATTTAATACTGAACATAATCAAGCCGTGTGCAAGGACGGAATTTGTATATTAGAGATGTTTTATATAAATACTGGTGAAAGTATTTCTATCATACACGTATTTCGAATATATTTCGAAAGTATTTCGAATACGATATCATGAAGACGACCAAAATACTGAGAATCATGCCCAAAATAATCAGCTTTTAATACAATTATTTAATATCACTCTAGTGAAGACTGAGGAACGTATACGAGAAAGTATGTGCAATGGTTTTACTCCACTAGTTATTAACATTCTCACCGCCCAATCTTTTCTTCATTTTGAGAAATCGACATCCTCTTTTCAGTTTAACCCTTTTATGGAAATTAACACAATTCTCAGCGAAGCTATAATGATTTTTTTTTCAGAAATGGATGGTCACGTGATTTTAAAATTTTAGTTTGTTGAACCATAAACCATGTTAATCGTTCTGAGTTATTAAGTCGATGTGAAACTACTTAATAATGCGATTTTGTTACTGAAAACATTATTGCATTATTTTTTCAATATTTCGGTGTATTTGTTCTTGATTACATTAATTCTGTAGCCGATACCAATATTTCTTTGATTATCAGTGAGATATAATATAATTAGATATTTTGAAATGAACATCTATCAAAACAAATACATACACTGTTTATATTGTACGAAAACAGAAGGAAATAAACTCATTATGAAGGTCGTGGCAATGGCGTACGTATTAAGGTGGGACCTATACACCAAGTTAGTCAAATCACTGATATGTATAATTGTTTTCTTTATTATTATTATTATTGTTTAAAAAAAACAATATGATTTATAATGATGAAAAAACATCATATAATTTGTATCTATAAGTTAATAATATAGTACAAAAAATATTCAGGAACTCGCTTGACTTGTTTGAAATTCATAAGCGCATGCAAAAAATTGCGGCTGAGCACAACGGTTTCGTGATTTATGCATCTCACCTCAGAAAGAGGTAAATAGTTTTTTCAAATGTCCGATGGCTTATAGATAAAAGTGATGTAAAAATACTACGAAAAATTTACTACAGATCAAAATAAATATTCAGACATTCTTTTTGGGTGTAACATTATTATAACAAGTGAGTCATTTCTGAACTCACTTTATGAGCATTTGTGAACAACGACGCTTCATATCGACTATTCTGGCGGCGCTTCCCGTCACGACGTCCTGCTCCGCGATTGGAGCGTCAACTCACGCGAGTGTATGCACAGCCAGCCAGACCATGTGCTGGTACCGCTCGCGAGAGCGATCAGACACTCTCTCTCTCTCCCGCTGCATTCGAGAGAATGGAGTCTCTGGCCCACTGCTCTCCAGAGATGTCCGACGGCTACTCGCTCGCTGCATTCGCCAGACGTCGGACGGTCACTCGCTCTCGGGTGGCAGAGGAGCCACCACTCGCTCTCTGGACGGGCATTCATCCACTCGCCCTCAAGACGGACTTGCAGCATGCCACTCATCGCCAGGCACTTTACCGCAGCTAACATTTACATCACCGGAGGGGCACATTCGTCTCGTTAGGCTCCCTCTCTGGTCACTCATCACGCCATCAACGCATCATGGCTCACTCGCCGCCATTCATCACTTGCCTCGCTAGCAGGCACTCGCTCGCGGTCACATCACAAGAGCAGTCGACACACGGACAGGCACAGTCCCCACGCCACTTGTCAGCAGTCAGCACTAGGCTCGCTGTAAATGCATCTCATCATCCCGGCGAGCTATTCAACATGGCTCACTCGTTGCTGTTCATCACTAGCCGCACCATGTAGGCTCGTTGCGAGGAGCACACAAGTACAGGGCATTCATTCGCCCGCTCTCTTCGCTCTCTAACTCGTCGTCAACCATCATATAGCGCTCAACACTATCGCAGCGCCTCATCTACATTTCTATTTTGGTATTGGTATCACCTCATTAGCTCTTGTTCTATTTATAGCGTGTTTCATTAAATTGTTATTTGCTGGCAATCACTACTCATCTTATACCTTCATCCTTTCATCATTCAGTACTGTCGTAACAGTTGGTCCTTCGAGATCAATGTGCAGATAAAGCAAATTGTCTGCATATCCTTTCATGTGTCTGTTCTACGGGACAAACATTTGATAATATATTTTCGGTCCTCTGAGCCGCATATCATTTATTTTTTCTGCGGGACAAGATTGTTTGTACAGTAAACTTCCATCACTTTCGTGATTTAAAAGTTGGACAATTTTTCAAAATAAGTGTGTTCTCCATAAAACGCAATATATTACACCATTTATAATTGCTCTTATTTCATGTAAATGGCCGGTGAGGTATGTTATTCAAGTTGAAATCACAATAAATACATGTTACTCTGTTTATTTACACAGATTTAAGATATTTTTGTGATTTCATTCTACCTATGCTAGCACTACCTTAAGACCCAGGATAGTGTGGTTAAGGGACATTTTGGAGGCCCACAAAATTGAGTTTCAAAGAAACTTGTTGCCTTTGGTGACTTAATGAAATGACGAAAATTGAATCTGAAGTTTGAGTAGTCTTTAAAATAATTCAAAGTATAATTAAGAATGAATTAACGTGTGCATATCAATTTTGATGACTTCTTAAAACGCTCTCTTCGGCATGAGTCGCGAGGCTTACCGCCCTTACGCCCCCACCCCCACGAAGGGACGCCACTGGGCTGCGAGTGATTCCAGTACACTGGCGCAATTTCACTTGCTTTGATGACCGTAAAATTATTGGATCAATAACATTTTAGAATCATGAAACCAGTACAGTTTCCTTGTATTTATTTTTATAGTGTGATGCTTCCTTTTAGTTCTAAGAAAATTTTAAAACGTACCAGTTCTAATAAAAAAATTCATTCCAAGTATTCAATACTATAATATTGTGTTTCGTCACTTGTTAAACTCTAACAGAAACGTTCTGCAGATTACCTTCCATTTTAACAAAATCATTACAACGTTCTATTTTCCAATATCTTCCATCTTAATTTTTACATCTTTACATCATCCGTTGTGATTATTTTTTTGTCTCTCCCCGCGTGTGGGACTCGCCGCCGAATGACTCAACCATACCCACTAAAAACCATCCTGAATTACAACATACCAAATCATATCTCAAAAAACATCAAAACACCGACGACAAAAAATGAGTGGGGGACAAAAAATTAGGAAAGTGAAGGAAACCGTAGCGTCGGGATGAAAAAGAACAAGAGGTGACAAAGGAAGGTCAGTAAAGAGAAAGGAAGGAGCCTCGCACAAGTAAGTGGAAGCAATGCCAGACTCAGCTCGGGGCCCCGTGTTTGCCAATCACGCACTTACTAGATGTAAGTCCCCTGGGGGATTGTGATAATACTTCTGCCACATCTATAACGATTATTTTCAACACTTATTCATAGAAATGTTCAATTTGTGTTTTATTTTGTGTAAAATTACATTTATCAATTATATTAGGCAAAACTAAATGATTGAATTCTTTTAAACTATTTAATACTTGTATACCGTGAAGTAAACTGTCCAACAATATAGTATTGAGTTAACCTCATGCATGGTTATTCCTGGTTTATCTCGTAGATTTTTTACATTTTTCTCTTCTCTTTTAATATACAGTGAACTCAATGCAAAAAAGAATAGCAGATGTTGTATTGAATTATTATTTCCATAGTAGAATTAAAATGCCTGCTTAATATCAAGTGAGTCTTAAATACTCTAGTAGCTCCGAATAATGAAGCAAGGATTTTTTAGGGTAAGAAAAGCGAAAACTACAACCCTTGAATTGAATATAAACATTGCTACGCCGCCGCTGAGCGAAAGAAGACTCACAGCCCTTCATGAAATGTCAACATTTATTCGCGCATTTCGTGCGCAAACATCGAAGGTAATTTTATCCAACGAGTACCACTCAACATACCGTGTTATTAGCAACACAAACTGCTATAAGCCAGACGTCCTAATGCTCTGCAACTGGAAAATGGAAACCAGTGATGAACCCGAATCGTTACAATTGCCACAAGCATCCAAATAACGGAACTATTCACCACGTGTGAGAGGAGATGTAATTGCAACCACGAAGAGGAATAATTCGTCAGTTGTTCTAGCACTTAATAAATGACGAAGTCTTCTTCAAATATAGTTGATATCCAATCTAGTGATACACTTTGTGAATAATAATGAAACAATTTTGTATTTATTAGCGCATTACGAGGAATGAAATATGCACCCCAAATTGAATGTAAAATATTTTAGAAAACCTAATACAGTGACCTCGAGTTTTTTTGCAATAATGGTTTCAATATTTGAAGGCAACTCTAAACTATTATACAGGGAAACATCTTTCGTGGCAGGAACTATCAAATGAATTTTTTGTAGATGCAGATGTGGGGCAAGTCATTAAAATCTCAAAAGAATGAGCAACTGAAAAATTCTATGAATTTTCTCTCATTAATTTCCATGTAAATCTGTGGACTACGTTTCATGCTTTACATATCACAGACATTTTGTTGTCCTAGGGGTAACACTATGAGAATTTTTTTTCGTTAAATGAAAGAACAATATTTTTACC
Organism: Laupala kohalensis; assembly: GCA_002313205.1. NCBI lineage: Eukaryota > Metazoa > Arthropoda > Insecta > Orthoptera > Trigonidiidae > Laupala > Laupala kohalensis. Next base: position 399,120 of record NNCF01128849.1, on the reverse strand, counting down.
TTTTAATATTAACAAATATTTTAATAAGCACATTAAACGTCTATAATATACACTATCATAGCTGCGAAACCCATAAGAAAAAACACGCGTCCTTTTTAAGTTATTAGATTCGTACACAGATTCGTCATATCATGAATTCATCATATTTTTCATGAATTTAAAAAAATACCATGTACGGAAATGAATCTATGAACATAATGAATTGCAATGGAATAAATAGAAAACATTCTCAAATCTGAATTTTACTGGTGAATGGAAGCTTACAAATACCTCATTCATAAAGAACTTCACATTCTTGGGAAGTATTCACCACTTGAAATTTTAGGAAACCATTTGATTAAATACAAGAGAATCCACTGATACCATGAATCAATAATGCTGTAATTTTCATTGAACGAAAATCCGTATGTGCTTTGAAATATGACAAAGCTTTTTATTAGAACGTGGAATCATAAAATTAAATTTATTTGAAGTAACTGATGTTTTAGAAATTACCAGTGTGTATTTAACGGTAGGGAATGAAGCCTCCTTATATGCAGTCTCGTTACCCACAATAATTTGAATATTTTAATGTATCGAAAAAATGAATAACAATTTAGACTATTAAAGACGAGGCGTTCTCTTACAAGAGAAAGATATATTTCAGTGAAGTGCTTATTTCAACATTTTGGATTCCTATTCCACATTTTTACCACAATAATCGATTCCAAAGTGGATTCAGACTCCTAAAAATTGGGTTATAAAGAAGGTTTCAGTACTCCACGTAAAAATTGGAGGGATGAATGAGCACATTAACAGGAACAAAAAATCATTGAGGTACACCTGTCCGGAAATGCCTCCCCAAGGTGATATAATGAGACTAAGGAAATAAGAAACACAAGAAATGTGTGTAAAGCGCTTCATTAGGGAAATTGAGGAAGTGGTGTATGTGTTAAAAGTTCAACAACAACAAATTACAACAGGTGTTCAAATTTCGGTCCATTAGCAACACATTCCTAAGATAATAATAAATGTAATTTGATACGTTATAATATTAACAGAAAACGAACAAATTGGTATTTAACAAAACACAAAGTTATTTTACAATTACGTATTGTTATAAACTATAGATTATTCGGAAAATATGGTTTATAAATCATAATTATTAAAATAACTCTGAATTTGATTTTTTTTCAATAGACGCTCTAGGCAAGAGTCTGTATAAAAGATCCATCTGTACACGAAGGAAAACTGGAAACCCGGGTCAGAATGGGATTTAATTCCGCTATTCAAAAATGCGAAAGATCTGCTAAGATTACGGGAAAATTATCTGAGTAACCTTAGGTCTAGATTTCAACAAGTTTTTAATATTAACACCATACTTGCAACTTTCTGGTACCTTCTCGTGGAGGAGTGTTTGCATCGTTAAAAGCAATGTGAATATTGCGACGGTCCAGGACTCGAACCCGGACCTTCTGCTCTGGCCGCTAAGGAAGTGACCACTGTGTGATAAGTGACCACAGGCCGCTAAGGAAACCGGGTTTATGAGTTACCAGCATTGGAGCCGCCTGTTGTCACTTATCTCCTGAATTGTGATGTGACCCAGGTTCACCAGAACAAGCCAGGTGGATGTTGTATGCGGTTTTGGGGGTCATGGAGGGTGGTGCTTTGGACAGCGCACCTGCTGTCGGAGCAGGACCTCGGGTTCGAGTCCCGGTGCGTCGCAATTTTCACCTTACCATTGACAATAATATCATACTTCTACGAGGAAGACTTAATTTTCGAAAGAGCTAAACGCAAATCCTTCAACACTGGGAAGCAAATAAACGATACATATGGTGTGGGAAACACTAAAAAGGAATTAAAAAGAGTATAATTACCAAAATACTTGCTAGAATATTTAAGGAATATGATGAAAATAACTTTAAATTAGCACTGTATACTTTTAATTTATGATTCTAGCACTGTGTAGATTTTCGACGAACATATTGTATTCCTTCATGTTCCTTCACAGAATACTAATCAGCATGCATTCAGTTTTATTGTTGACTTTCCTGTTTCTACGTTCAAGCTCGGCAAACATTTCCAGTAGATATCAACGTAGGATTATTTACGCACAAAATTTAAAACATTGCGCAAAGTAAGTCGCGGTAAGTCAGCAAACACAATATAGAAACAACCATTTAAAAAACAAATATTTCACCAACAAAACAATAAAAAATCACTCTAAATTTAACCGTTCACGTTGATCTCTACACTATCCTTTGAGTGTTCTCACTGACAATGGTTTTATTTTGCAAAACGTCGCAAATGATGAAAATAGCAGAGACTTTAAAACGTGATACACAGGGACTTAAAAACTCATTAAGGAAATTCGAAGGAATTAATATCTCCTATATTTCAGCATTACTTTGTTTCATTGATGATAAAGAGTCAACATCGTTTAATTTCCAGAATTTACTTCTCTCTTTCTCATGGATATACTGCTTATTTTGAAGAACAACGCCCGAAGCATCGTTTTAAAATACTTCTCTGCACCCTATCGAAACATTGTCATGCTTCACACTGCGTTGACTTCTGGTATTTTACGTGAGAAAACATAATCGTATTTAAACAAAATCAAAAAAATGTCATTTTCATAAAAAAATATTCTACATATTTCCTTACGTGAATTACACAAGCAATGTTCTTGCTGCCATCTAAATTATTGCGAGGAATTATTTAATAACGTGATCCTCCATCATTGAAAGAAAACCTGGTGTGTTTTTTAAAGAATTGCTCGGAAACAAATAAACGGGAATAAAAAATACATTAACGTTCATTTTCTATCTCGTTTTAAGAAATACTTTTGGAATATAAAAGAACACGCGTGGAATTAGAAATCAGCATTACACACACAAATGCTGGTACTTTGTAAAAATTATACTCACAGTTTGTGCCCTTATAATATTAAAAATAATTATTTTCTTTACACGTGGATTACAAGTGTTAATGGGAAGGAATGCACATTGAACAAATGTATCAGTAACAAAGTATTGTGTTTTCAATTAGTAGTTTTTTATGAGCCCCTTCTCACCTGGTGGTCGAAATTTGAACATTTTATTGTAGATTTCTTTCAACGAAATACGCTCACCAGGACGGGATCTACGTAGGAACGGGATTTAAGTTTTCTCTTAATAACTAAATGGCAGGAAAAAATTAGTTTTACAGAACAGACTACACTAGAAACGGAATGTAAAATATTTTAGCTAATTTGTGGATAAATGAAGGTGGAAGTCGAAAAACCTCATCAAACATGTGACTTAAATATGTTTAAGTCTTCTTTTTCTACAAAACTATTTCCACTCTAAAATAAAGTTTTGTTTAATTTCAAGATTTTCTTTGCGTATTTCCGTTGGGTATTTCATATGTTTTCCTTGTTTTTACGGAGCACTAATGAACATGCAGCGCGATTCTTTGTTGGCAAGCTTTTTTCTATGTTCACGTCATTTGTTTTGTTTACGTGGTTTGATTCACAATGATATTGACGAATGGATAAAAGAAACATTTTCTATCAATATCTATGAGGATTCAAGAATGTTTATTTGCGCACACAATTCACAACATAAATGATATTTTAAGACACAACGTCCGAGTACCTACTAGGGAGGAAGGTTTGCTTCGTCTACGGCCAAGTGAAAGTTGCAACGGACCGGGATTCGAACTCGGAACCTCCTTCTTCGACCGCAGTTGCGTTACCGCTGCTCACCTACACCGGCAACGATAGCGCACCTGCGGCTAGCGTGAGTGCCTTGTATCGGGTTCCAGTCCATCGCAATTTTCACAAGACCGTAGAAGAAGCATAACGCGAAAGAACAGCATGGGAAATCGGCTAGTAAAATAAGAATATATATTTATTATATTTAAATATGAAAATATTTCCAAGTTTAAAATACCGATGTTACATGTAAAGGGATTGCAGGTGAATCCAGATGCTTACTCTTGAATTTCAGTGTTCCGTGTCGAAATAAAACGTCGTAAAATGCTTTGGAAACCTGCGAGCGAAGGGAATTCGACTGAGAGAGAGTAGAGAGACAAATCTCTTGTAAATCTGCGCTGTCGCCTTCCAGCGAAAGAGATGTATGGGAAATGTTTCTTTTTGTTTTCAATGAAAAATCTCCCGAAGGAGATAAGACGAGTAAAACGCGAGGAATGATAAATCTACGAAAACTAAAAGAGTACCCTCTGCCTCAGAAGTAGTGGCACACGTTTCAATACAAACCTTTCTTGTTTTCCACGGCGTATACCATTCATTTACAAGTAATTTCAGTTTTTTAATCGAATTAAAAAACTGAAATTATTTTTATATTCACCTAAACATTACGATGATATTATTTCATCAACTCTTAAATTCCACGTATACTTTATCCCACCATTCTTAAATTAGATTTAAAACAATTTATTAAATTTCCAATACTATTTTAATTTATACTTCAAATTATTTCATATTATTTGCTAAATGAAGTTTTCTATATGCAATTAATTTTAACTCACTGGAGACATTCGCTATAGCTCTATACCGGAATGATTTATATTTTCCTTTGATCACATGGAACACATGGATGGACTGTAACGGTTTCTAACTTGCTTCCGAAGTGTAAATTAGTTTCTTGTCCTCAAAGTGGTTATGAGAAGTTTTAAACGTTTGGCAAGATATTACTTATTAATTTGGACAGTATGTATTAACCCTGCGTGAAATTGATGAATTTGTGCGTTATTTGAAACTAGCTCTCTTTTAGGTACGTGGTTTCAATTTTATTGGAGTTCGTAGGGCAAATTCATAATTTCTTGAGAATTCGAAATAAACGGTAAGCTTTATTTAATATAAGTTATGACTATATGGAGTATAGAGCATTAATAGTTACAATAGTGAAATATTAAATAGTTTGAAACATACTATAACGTACATTGCATTGCCTACTTACAAAAGATCGATTCAGATCATTAATACTTCCTGTAATTGAAAACAGGGATCGACATAAAAGAAAATTTCGTACCGCAATGAACTTGGATTATTTCAAAACAACAGTTGAATCTTCGTGTAACTGAAATAACTCTTCTATTCAATAGTTCGTCATAACTGAAATATGCACCTTGCTTTCATTATTTTCTTTTGGCGCTTCACAACATGTTTTCAAGAATTACAAAGTAAATTTAAATTTTCTATCATAGTTAATCAACGTAGTACGATTTCTTCAGTTTCTAACAACAACAAAAATTAAGACTAGATTTGAGGGGGATTTTTCCACGATAAAAGTAACACTATATCATGAGTTTATACACTCTATTATGTCCGTTATCCGCGTTTTGTCGAAGAGAGAAATTTTCATTACGAATATAATGGAGAAACTGCGAGTTTTCCGCTTTTATTCAATATGGAATGCTGTATTTCCTGATTTTCTCTGCTTAGGTCTTTTGAATGTTCACGTTATTGGGGATGGCTACATCGATGAATGTTATTTTATTTCTTATGTCTGTGAGAGTTAAGTCAGGTCTCTTTGTGGTCTGTTGCTTTGGCACTTAACATGGTTCTGTCGTAGTAAATTGTCGTTATTATTATTATTATTGGAGCATGAGGGCACGCATCACTGTCATTCTTCATTTTATATAATAATCACTTTTCACTTCTACTTATAATATAATGGACCATAATAACTTTGCGAATTTATGAAAGGAGATTTCTAATTTTTATCTATAAAACATTTTGTCTTATCTCATTTGTTTGTTTTTATAGAAGACATATTAATCCAAGAGCTGTAATGAAATATCGTACGAGCTAGAGAAAAATATGACAAAAACATTTCTCCCTACAAAAGGATTGCGTGGTCAGCATCTCTAAAACATGTGAAACGCAGTGAGCTGTGGCTCACACAGAAGCACGTTCATTTGTTTTCATGGAATGTAAGAAAAATAGGAATTTCGATGTTTCTCTGTTTCCATATGGAGCTAGCGCCCTGAACCTCCTGAGAAAATTTTTCTACAAGGATTTAATTGTTCTCTAATATGTATATTTATTTCAGCTTCATTTTCGGATGAAAATTAGAATCGTTGTCAAATATGTGTATAACCGTTCGTTTAAACGAACAGAAGTTGAAGTTTTGTTTGCTGTGTATTAAATTATTCTCAATGTGATGTCGTCTTTTGTAATTTGTGAATGAAAAATACTTTATCAACGAAATAATGTTTATTGTCCAATTGGATGGTTGTTACTGCAAAGGTAGATTTACTGCAGATCAAGAAACGTTCAAAAATTTTGAAATTGCTCGAAAATTTTGAATATATCGTAAATAAGAAATCAAAACAAATCTGTCTTGAACAGCTGGCATTTTAAACTGCAGGGCAACGCTGTTTCAAGCTAATTTTATAAATATAGCGCTAGTTATATGTTCGTATCTATTGTATATTTCCTAAACATCGTCTTGTTTATATATAGCATCACCAATATTTGGGTCTATATAAAATCCGTACGGACAGTAAATGTGATAATTCCTGTCTTGTAGTTAAACAAGTATCTAACAAATACAATATGTTCTAGGTCTATTGTAATGAGTAATCTCGAATTTAAAGTTACTTTAATAGTTAGGATTTATAAACTTAAATTTCGAATATTATATAGGCAGATTTTTTAGTTTTATTAAATACAAATTTGATGGTATTCTGTTGATATTATTATGCGTAGCTAACTTTGTATTCTTATCTTTTCAATCCTTTGTCTTAAGGCCCGTGATCGGATTTGATGGGATTGTGAGGTACGTTCCTCGCTTGCTTCCAGGGAGTAAATTAGTTTATTGCCCTCCACGAGGCTATACGCAGTTCGTAACTGCTTTTTTTGACAGCAGATTAATTTATTTATATAAATCATTACATCCTCTTTTTGAAATTCATTAAATTTCTTGAATGCGCTACAGAAATGAGGCATTTGGACTTCCTACACTACTGGCCTTAAACGATGTATAATCTGCAATTATGATTTACAAACGTACGTGATAAATCTCGCCTAACATCTTACTTTCATCGCAAAAACACGGTTCCACAAACTTCTATGAAAAACAAATAATATTGAAAGAAGTATCTGGTTAGAAATCTATTCCAGAACTTAAATCTCCGCAAATATAAATAACGACATTTCTTTATCTTCAATGTTAGCTATTTTCGTTCATAGAGCTTTTCTTACCACAAATGACCCTGCTATTATTGTTTGCTCCTTTTTTCTGACCGCTTCCTGGCCGTAGCCATGGTTACGTGACGTCATGTTTACGCATTAAGCGCTTAGTTCTTGGAAACCACATCGTCTGCTCTCCACGGGCGGTAATGAGATTAAGGATTCTAAATAGATATATCAAGCTGAATTCACCAAACACATTTCACATGAATATTTAAATAATTGAAAAATATTCGAAAGTAATTGAAAGTAAACAGTAAAATTCTCGAAAGATTTGATAAAAATTAATTTTATATTTATATTTATTTAAAGCTGCAGAGTTCGATTCGGTCGCATTGGTGCCATCACCAATACTTTTCAATATAAAGGAGGCATTAGAAAACACACAAATAAAATAACGTGAGCGTGAATAAAAATATTTTTTTTTAGAACATGACATTAACAAGCAAGGAGGAGATAACTAAGAATAAATGAAAGATGTGGTGTTGTCTACTAGTAAAATATTTATTCAGATATTACTGTCGCCAGCTTAGCTGGCATCTTCAGCCTCAAATAAAACGAAATACAAAAATATAAACAATATGTAAGAATGCAATGTACAGGAATTTTTGTTAAGTTTATAAACATTTGAAATTTGATAAAATTATGAAGATTTGAAATTTGTTAAAATTAAAAAATTTTGAAATTAATTCAAATATAATAAAGTTTTAAGTGTATTGGAAACTGAGCAACAAATTATTGTAGAATGAATCTTTGAATAAGGGATAAAACTGCAACTAAATGAAAATATAAAATAAAATAATTTAGTGAGATGAACGTACCTCACAATACCTAGTATCGAAGGGGCAAATGTGCCGAAAGTTTGGACCGGGCGCTATTTAAGAACGGGCAAACGGACAAAAGAGGAAAAAGGTTGCTTAAATGTTCATTGCACAGAGGGATGTTCCGTTTTAATAATTTATGAATGTGGAAATTTTCTAAGATTAGTCTTTTTATGAAGATGTTTTCTATTTCAAGGATGTGTACGTTTTGATCAATGTTGGATGAGTGGGTGAAAAGGCGCAGGTGGTCGGCAAAATGAGATTGATTGCTATTGTCGTGTAAGGCGTGAATGTGTTCTTTAATTCTGATTTTTAAATTTCCTACCGGTCATCCCCACACATTTGACATCACAATCATTACAAGATAAAAGGTAAGCTCCACTTTTTTTATAAGGTGGGGGTGGTATCTGTTGGTCGTAAAATTTGGTTTTGGATAGAGTTGTATGTTTTGAAAACTGTCTTGTAACCCAAGGAAGAGAAAGTGTTAGCAATGTTGTTGGTAATTTGTCCTAAATAAGGGATAAATACAGGTTTGAAGATGGATTTGAGGAGTGGCTTTAAAGAAGTGATGTGTGAAGTGTTTAATTTAGAAAGATTTTTGTGTAGTATGTTGTCAATTAATTTCGTTCTGTAACCATTGACATAAGCTATGTGTTTGATTGTGTTAATTTCTTTGAGTGGAAGGCTGCATGTTTGTGGGAAGTAAGGTGAGCAGATGTGTTATGAGCGACAGGGTCAGTGTGCGTCGGTTTCCGAAAAATGTTAAAAATATGTTTGTTGTCAATTATCTTTGTATTCAGATCTAAAAAGTTCATGGATTTTTATTCTTCAATTTCCATAGTGAATTTGATGGTGGAGTGTAAGGAATTTTAAAATCTTTAAAACTGTTAAGCTGTCCAAGTGTACCACTCCATAGTACAATGATGTCATCAACATATCTGTACCAATAAATCATACTGGTTAATAGAGGATGCTTTGAGTTAAAAATGTTATTTTCTAGATGGTCCATAAAAATGAGTGCATAGAGGGGAGAGAGGGGGGAGCCCATGAGTAAACCGAAGTTTTGTTTGTACAAGGTGTGGTTGAAGGAAAAATAATTTATATCTAAACAAAAGGACAAAAGATCGAAAAGCTCTGAACGGATCCCCGGAGGACAAGAGGATTTGTCTATTAAATTGTTTAAAATAATTTTGACCTCATTTGTGGGAACACTTGGAAATAAATTTGTGACATCGATAAATAAGTTTGGCACTGGTGGGGACGTAAATGTATTAACAAGGAGATAACTTTTGTTATATATTGATAAAATAAAAGGAATACCTAAAAGAATATAATTCAAATATATTTAGTGTGCCAGGTTCCTTCCTTTATCTTTCCTCACCTCCCTTGGTCACACCTTGTTCTTTTCGATCCCGACGCTATTAGAGCTAGGGTATCTTTCATTTTCCTCTTACTGCGCCACCAGTCGTTGGACACCGTAAGCTTTGGACATGCTTCAGCGACCACCATTGGCGCAATGGTGGAAAGTTGCGTGTTTTAAAGGACGGAGATCTTGCCTCCATTGGCCGGGTCGCGAGAAAGGATTAAACCTCTATAAAAAAAACCCTCAACCTCAAGGTGTGTTACGCGCCGATGAGGTGAATGTGTATTGAGGATAAACACTTCCTAGCGGACAACCTCTGGGGCAACTGCCGCACCTCAGTTGAGCAAGGCTTAGTAGCGTGATGCGGGGGCTCCACGTCACCGGACATTTATTTCCTCCGAACTCGTGGGACAAAATAAAAAATTATTCGATTTCCCTGCCTTGCGGAGTGGACGTGCCTCAGGGTAAGTACTACGCCCTAGGATCTTCGAAGCGACCGAGGGTTGACAGACCTCCTGAATCTGGAACAAATAAGGATAAGAAACAGAACATTGCACATGAAAATGTTTTTATTGTTATGACACGTATAGACGGGACACTTGAAAAAGTATCCCTGTTCTATATTTACAAAGGATTGCAGGGTTTAGTTGGAACGCTGAAATCAATTAAAAGGTTGCATAATGGATCAATGCTGTTGGAAACCAACACCAACAAGCAAGCGTTGGCACAATTAAAATGTACTTTGTTGGGAGAGTTCACTGTGAAGTGCGAGCTCCATGCTGCGCTTAATCGCAGCAAGGGGATCGTAAGTTGCAGGGACATTATGGATATGGCAACAGAAGAACTTGTTGTAGAATGGGAGGCTGACCACGTAGTTGAGGTCAGTCAAATCATGAGGAAGGTAAATGGTCTTCCGCAAAAGACCAGTTCCTTCATCGTGACATTTGACTGTCCTAAACTACCAAAGGATCTGAAGGCTGGATGGCTGAGCCTGCCGGTCCGTCCTTTTATTCCAAATCTTCTGCGCTGTTATAAGTGTCAACAACATCGAAATGCGGAAAGAGATATTTCAGTCGTTTCTGTCAACTCCCAAACACCACTTCCGCGTCCATCTACTACAAAAAAAACAAGTAGTCCTAAACTTACTGCAACAACAACAAAGACACAGACAAAGACAAAGCAGGGTTCTAAGGCTAAACCCCTGAACCCTGTTCAATGTTTGAAAACATCAAATACAACACCAAGCAAAAAATCGCACAGACGTAAAAAGAACGTCTCTGTGCTTTCTTCCTCCGAGTCGGAATGTATATTGTCCGACGGTGACGCGGAAATACATATTCACGAGCCCAACCCCGAAGGTTCCAAACAGTAATGGCTTCCATACTTCAGTGGAACCTTGATGGCTATAGAACTCAACGTGAAGAGTTACAACTCCTAGCGCGTCTTAATCCGCCTCACCGTCATCCAACTATCTTTATGAAGATTTCCGGTATACAAGACATCCTTCGTGTGAATAAGGTGATTTATTATTATTTCATTCAACATTGCATGATGGAGCAATTTATTACAATCATAAATGCTAATAAACGAGTATTGTCCAGAATCCAAGCGTTAAAATCGGACCTGACCACATCAAGAAACGAAAGCAATTTTTCTCTTCACGGACAAACTAAAAAATAAAGACTTTTTAAACACCATTCATTAAAACTTTCCTTTGTATTTTAGTCAGAGGTTATTAAAATCATTGTTGATTGATATAATATAAAACCTGGTCAAATAAACAATATCGGGCATATAATAAACTATTAAGTTTGAAATGTCAGGACTAGTTGAGTATCCGATGTTGACAACAGATAATACGATTATTGTCCAACAAGATTCCAATCATCCATACCACGCTGACAAAGTATATGTGGATTTAGTCACCTTAATATAATTTTAATGTATAGTTGAGTAATAAACATTGAGTTTTGTATCAGAGTCTGTAGGATGCAAAACGTGGATAACCGAATGAAATATACAAACAAAGCGAAGAATATGTGTGTGACGGACTCCTACATAGGGGTGATCGGCGGTCAGTCAGAGCGAACTATTGGGTAAATGTATCATGAATATTTAATATTAATGTTCTAGACACGAGTATGCAAAATCTGCGCATAATTATAAAACCTTCTGTTCCCGATATAGTAAATTTGTGCACAATACTGAATGGACTTTCCAAGAACCCTATTATTATAACATAGAATTATTATAACTACCCCGCGTTGCCTGGGATATGAAAAGAAACTTTAAAAAATCATTACTGGACACTCAGAAATACTTCATCATTCAAGAAAAAAAACAAAAAAAAAGAACTTTGGTACCGTGTATTTGTTTATTTTACCTTACAGAGGGGATCAAAACACCTGTCAACAGGTCTCGATTCTTTTAGCTCTTTTTAACACGCGTTTCCTGTGGTTCTTGTATAATATTCTTAATTCATTCGAGAGTTTCCATATTTCTCTACTTAAGTGTTATTTAATTAAATACCTCGAAGAAAATCTACAAAAATTCCTACATTTTCAGTTTTTTATGCTTATATGTAAGTTATTACAAATTATTTAAAAAACCACGCAGAAGTAAAATGTAATGTACACATAAAGCTTAATAAACAAAGCGCATAGACAAGACCTCTGAATTCTTTGGTTTTCATTTCACTTTTAGGTTATGTACTTGAAATCAATTTTCTTCACGGCCTTTATACAAGAATAATTTTGCTTCTACGATTCGGTCACTACATATTAAACGTTCATTGGATTGTCCACCTCACGTAACGCAAGCCCATTTGGTGGACCCATTAGTAAGCTTCATAGTTAACAGTCATGCGAGTGAAGATTCACATTTACTGATTAGCAACAAATTTTAATACCTTTTTCTGCTCTTGTAATCCATCAATATCAACCATACGTTGCATTTTAGTTGCAATATATCCTTAAGAAGAGTCCGTCGAAATTTCAAATAACTTCGTTGGTTAATTTTTTCGATTTCCACGTTACAGATATTCCATAGAATTCTTATTTATTAGTATAGATATCAATTGCGATTTATAAATATAGTTTTGCAAAAAAGAAAAAAAAGGAGAGGGAAAGAAAGAAATTTCATGAGAGCAAAGCTTTGGGCGCTCAATAATAAAATAAAGCGAATGCATTCTATCTCATCCTCTATTTACGTGTTTGTTTTCAGGTAACCAAAAATATTATTTTGACCGGGAATTGGGAGATATTTAATTTTTTCTTGTGAAGTAAAATTTTTCTTGTCTTTTTCCCAAAGAGATGCAATGTTTTGGAGATGCAAGCGTCCTATACGTTTGCCTCGTTAACTCTTTAATAAAGCATATTTTAATAATAAATGCAAGCGTCCTATACGTTTGCCTCGTTAACTCTTTAATAAAGCATATTTTAATAAATAAATCGATTTCTTGAGTACATCCGACTCTGCACATTCACCAGTTAATCGATTCAAGAATCTTATCGACTCCTTCAACCTTATTACTACGATAAATGACCCCACTCGCCTCTCCGGCTCATCTCAAACATTGCTAGATCAAATTATAGTCAACAATGGAATCTCGTATCTCTCTGAAGTGTTTATCGCCGGATACAGTGATCACCTTGCTCAAGTATTGACTATTAATAATACACTAAAACCGCTTAAAATCCTTTACAAATTTACAAGAGAGTTTAATGACATAAATAAATCCATATTCGTAAATTATTTGCGTGAAGAAACATGGAAAGATGTTTACAATTGCCAAAACACCGACGACAAATTCAATGTATTTATCTCAACATTCCTAAAACATTACAACTCTAGTTTTCCCATAAAACGCAAGTTAATTAACACAAAAAAATACAATAGATGGATCACCCTAGGGATAAGAATTTCTTCAAAAAACAAACGCCGTTTATATTATCTTTCAAAACGCTATAACCAGCCACCCGAATTCCATAATTATTTTCGTAAATATAAGACTATTCTCCGAAAAGTAGTCTATGCAGCTAAAGTTATGGAAAACGACAGGCATATACTAAAATCGAACAACCGGATGAAAGCCATGTGGAATATTGTTAACAATTACACGTCAACTTCTGAAAATCGCGAAGAAAATGTTTCTTTACTAAACGATGGCAAGATCGTGTCAAATCCTCAGGACATCGCAAGTTTGTTTAATTCTCACTTCTCAGAAGTTGGTAAAATAACGAACTCAATATATCCAAATCAATGTCCTCCAATTATTACCACCCACATACCCAATTCTATGTTCACTTCCGAAACTAACGCCAGTGAAGTCATGGGAATCATCAGCTCCTTAAAAAACAAATTTTCACGAGGCATAGATGATATACCTGAGTTTATTGTTAAATCTTCGTCCCACGCTATATTAAATCCACTCGTAAATATTTTTAATAGTTCTTTATCGGAAGGGGTGTTTCCCAATATATTTAAGAGAGCTAAAGTGAAACCTTTACACAAGAAAGGAAACAAACTTAATATTGGAAATTACCGACCAATATCTCTACTACCCACTTTCTCAAAAATCCTAGAAAAATTGTTCTATAAGCGTCTTCTAGATTTTTTATCAAAATATAACATTCTCTCTGACGATCAACACGGTTTTAGGAAATCCTTTTCCACTACAAGCGCCATATTTTCCTTCTTAAACGATGTTACCACATCTCTAGACAGTGGAGAAAATCCTCAGGGTGTTTTTCTTGACTTATCCAAAGCATTCGATGTCATCGATCACGGAATTCTCCTTACCAAATTGCATTCTTTAGGCATTCGTGGACTTCCACATCAATGGCTAACTTCTTATTTAAAAGATAGATATCAACAAGTAGAAATATCCTATACTAAAAATAAAATACTTGAGCGTTGTCTTTCAGAAACAAAGCCACTTACTTGCGGAGTACCCCAAGGATCAATTCTCGGCCCTATACTCTTTTTATTGTATGTGAACGACATGTCATCATCCACATCAGATTGCAAAATGGTTCTTTTTGCTGATGACACTAATTTACTATGTAAACACGCCAATGCTCAAAAAGTTTTGTCTAACCTTTCGACTTGGTTCCATGCAAATCGTCTCATTGTAAACACTGACAAAACAGTGTCTATGTCATTTCACAATAGTATCACAAAATCTTTACCCCAGGTTTCTCTTTCTTTAAACGGAACACAATTAAAAACTGTTACAAATACAAAATTCTTAGGTCTCCATATTCAAGACAACCTCAAATGGAATTGTCACATTGACAATCTTAATTCCCAATTAAGCAAATTGTGTTACGCATTCCGAATCTTAGTTAACGCAGTTAGTCCACGTATTTCCCGTTGCGTATATTTTGCAAACGTTTACTCCCATTTACGTTACGGCATTACCTTCTGGGGTAATTCCGGTCAGAGTATTCAAACTTTCAGAATTCAGAAGAGGATAGTTCGGATAATTTGTAAATCTCACCCCCGAAACTCTTGTAAACCTTTATTCAAGGAATTAAATATCTTAACACTTCCCTGCATTTATATTTATGAAACAGTCGTGTTTGTTAAGACCGAATTACTGAAGTGCCACCCTTTCTTTATACGAAACAGTCTCGTTCACGAACACTATACACGCAATAGTAGTAATATTCATCGCCCTAGAGTGTCAACCACTCTTTGCCAAAAGGGACCATACCATTCGGGAATCGTTCTATATAATTCCCTGCCCAAGAATATAAAAGATATTATGAAATTGAATATCTTCAAATCCGCGGTTAAAAACTACCTCCTGCACCAGTGCTTCTACACTGTAAAAGAATTTATTGATTTTAACAAAAGTTAAATTCGTCTTGTGCTTTATCACGCCATTGCTGTAGTACTTTTTAAACAACTTATAACAATTTCAAAAACTATTTTCTTGCATGATTGTGTTGTCTTATGGCTCATATTAATTTAGTTTTATGTGTACTCAACATTGGCACGTTTGTGTACATAAATTCTGTAGCCCCATCCTGGCCCGGGTTTTTCTCCGGTTTTCCTTCGGGTAGAGGCGGATTTATCATACAGGTTCTCTAGGCTTTGTCTAGGGGCGGGTCTATTGTAACAATAAATCGTGAATTTAGTGTTATTTCAATTTTTAAGCACTATACTCAGAATAATCTATAGTTCGATAATAACTTACATGTAATTTTTTGCTTAAAATTACAAACATATTGACATTCTATTAGTATTATAACTCGCAGCTAACTTTTTATCTTATCTAGGAATTTTTGCTGAATTTTTTGAATCCGCCTCTGCCTTAGGGCCCTTGATCGGAATTGATGGGATGGTCCCTTGCTTGCTTCCGGAGAGTAAATTAGTTTTTTTCCCTCCACGTGGTCATACGCAGTTTGTACTGTTTTTTGACAATAAATTTATTTATTTATAATAGTCCTTATTCCCTATATTCAATTGTCCAGATGATTCCAAAAAATATTTTAATTCACATACGTATTCCCTTTGTCTGGAGATAGATGTCTCAAATCACTAACCGAAGAATATAATACAACAAATGGAGTTGCCATACATGCAATTAGGAATCACGAATTGCCTCATACGACTCAGAAGTACCAAGATTTTATCTCGCTTATCTTTAACTTAACGGACAATTGATGCAATAATATACGCTAATAATGACTTTAAATCAAAAAACACGTCGGTTATTATAGCACATATAAACAATAAAATATTTGTATATATGGTCTTTTATGAGAAAATAATTTATTTTCGAAAATAAATTACTTTCTGAATTTGAATAATAATAATATTTTTTTAACTACATTATTTTTAAAACATTTTTTTATTGGGGTCGTTGGACATTCTGATGATATTACTTAAATATTCGTTCGCGAAATTCGTCAGTCCGCCATCGCTATCCAGGTCATGAGTATACAAGCTTATGTTTATATGACATGTTATGGTCAAAGTGACTGGTGAATGGGTCCTGTGGAATCTCCGACGTCACATCGCCATCTTTGAAATACGCATCACGAGATTGATGTCAGAAGGTGTTCTCCCCAACCGCGAGATCCAATAAAGCGAAGCACTGTCACGTCATGGCTTCGATGAGATCGTCATGATGGATGGCTTATGACACGTGGAGGGGAGCAGCTCGTGTATGCGAATTGGGGAGCTGCGTTGGAGCACTTCTCGAATATCTTTTCAACTGAAACACGTTTGATGGAACTTCGTAGAAACGACACTTATTCTCGTCGAGGAAATAGGAGCATTCTATTTTAAACACTGATGCACTACCATTGCACCACCCCGCTCGCTCCCCGACCCTACGTACCATAGTTAAATGGAAGGTCCCGAGTTCGAAATCCGGTACCATCTCCCATTTTCATTCAATGAAACATAGTTATTTTGTTACCTGGCGGTGTGAGTACCCGCTATAAAAGAGATTAGGAATATAAATGTTTTCCCTCACAGGGCTGTCAGGATGATTTACGGGACCTAAGACAGTCGGGATTTGTCGTGGTGTGTCGGAAGATGGGTTCGCGACAAGAACAAAATTAACGCAAAGAAAGAGTCGGGAATTGGGGCATCCTCGCCACCCTTCCCGTTCTTCCATCCTCTTCAACTCTCCACATAATCAGTCGGCCGAATATAAAATACATGTTCAAAAATATTCAAATCCAGTTTTAACATACACCGTTAATAGGACTGTATTTAGCTCGTAAGATAGACACAAACATAATAAATAAACACGATATTATTTAAATTACGAAAAGTTAAATACATCACGCAATCAAAACCAACTTCTCTTAATTCACTGTTTTTTGAACAAACTGCCAAATTCAACGACCAAGAATAATTATTCAAAATACTGTTCGACTGAAAAGTTCTCCTTGTGGGACCCTTCCTACCAATATAGTTATACTTTCCAGAGACAACTTTTCAATTATCACAAAATTTATATTCATGGGTCATTGGTAGCTCCCCCAGGGTTCCTTTTCCTAATGGCGCGGGGAAATCTTCAGATTTTACTCTTCTTCATAAATAGACTTGACATCTCCATATAATAAAAATATATGCTTATTAAAAACAGGTTAATAATATTATCGGCCTGCAAAACACTTTTGAGAATTTTTGGAAACTAATTTTCAAAGCTATTGTCGTGAAGAAAGCAGAGGTTTCGGTCACATTTGAGCAGGCAATAGCGAAGGAGGTATTTGCTGAATAACTCGAATGGACTCGAACGATGTCTCAGCTCTGGGAAAGATTCCGGCGGAACGCTACTACCTGCCAACTCATCACCTCTCACCTGGAGGGTCTCATACCAGGGGCTACCAGTGAGACCCCAGTCTTTCCCTGCACCCTACAGAGTGGGACTCCCGCGTGTAGTCCGTTCCAACAATCTTCCGTGCCTCTAAACTACGATGATCTCTATCGAACACCTAGAGTCGAACTCAGGTCTCCGCCATCGTCGCCAGCTCGCCAAGACTCGTGTGTAAGTTGTCGCCGCATAAACTAACCATTTAGTCTCTTACCTCGCTCTTCTCACATTCCCCCAAGGGGACTTACATCTAGTAAAAACCTGTTTGGCGAACACGGGACCCCGAGCTGAGTCCGGCATCGCTTCCACCTACTTGTGCTAGGCTCCTTCCTTTCTCTTCCTGACCTTCTTTTGTCACCTTTTTCTTTTCGATCCCGACGCCATTAGGTCTAGGGTATCATTCATTTCCGTCTCCTTCTCTTTCTTCTTCTTCTGCTCCTCCTTCCCATTCTTCTACTTCTTTTCCCCGCAGGGGGCTCCGTTTCGACTTAGTATGGGTTTGGCAAACCCACGGCCCAGAGCTGGGGACTGGTACTGCGCCAATAGTCCTCGGACACCGTAAGCGTTGGTCATGCTTCAGTGACCACCATTGGTGCGATGGTGGAAAGTTGCGTGTTTTAAAGGACGGATGTCTTGCCTTCATTGGCCGGGTCGCGAGAAAGGATTAAACCTCTAAAAAAAACCTCAAACTCATGGTGTATTACGCGCCGATGAAATGAATGGGTGTTGGGAATTAACACTCGCTAGCGGACAACCTCTGAGGCAACAGACGCGCCTCAGTTGAGCAAGTCTTAGTGGCGTGATACGGGGGTTCCAAGTCACCCGACATTTATGTCCTCCGTACTCATGGGACCAAGATGACTAAATTCCTCTTCCTCACTTCCTTCCGGAATGGGTGTACCGCAAGGTAAGTATTCCACCCAAACGATTATTCCCTTTATTCCAAACCCTCAGCGCTGTTTTAAGTGTCAGAGGTTTGGACACACGACAACATCGTGTAAGGGCCATGATACCTGCGGGAAGTGCGGAAAGGCGGCAAACGAAACCGGCATTTCATGCACCGGGCCTGCAATGTGCATTATTTTCACAGGCATCCACCCGGTGTAGAGCAGGGAGTCTGTCGCCTTTCTCGAAGAGAAGAAAGTGCAGGAGATCAAAACAAAGGAGAAGATCCCGTACGGTGAAGCGTGGAAGAAATACAGGGCTTTACACCCTGCATTTTCTACCAGTTGCACCATTGCAGTCAAGACTCTTGTAATAAAGAAGAGCATTTCTGTCCAGGCCGATTTCACAAACGTGTGTACGACTACGTCGTGCACATGCCAGTGCAAATGCGGAAAGAAATATACTTCAGTCGTTACTGTTAAGTCAAAAATACCACCAACAGCACGTCCATCTAATACAAAGAAACCATCAAGTAGTAGTAAACTTACCACAGTAACCACAAAGGCACTGACAAAGACAAATCATGGTTCTACTACGGCTATACCCATGAACTTTGTTGAATTTTTGAAAACAAAAAAAACATCTTCCAAAAAATCGTCAAGACGTAAAAATATGTCTCTGTACTCGCTTCCTCCGAGTCAAAATGTGCATTGTTCGACGATGACGCGAAAATGCACATTCACGAATCTGACCCCGGAGGTTTCAAACAGTAATGGCTTCCATACTTCATTGGAACCTTAATGGCTATAGAACTCAACGTGAAGAGTTACAACTCTTAGCGCGTCTTAATCCGATTTGTATTTGTCTGCAAGGGACTCACCTCTTATCAAAACACTCACCCTCTCTGCAAGGATACAGCAGCTTCAGATACGACGACACCACGGGAGATCGATCAAGAGAGGGAGTTGCCGTGTTTGTCAGAAACACAATCCTCTGCTCACCTGTTCTCCTACAAATTCAAATCCAAGCTATAGCACTCAAAATTCAAAGCGTGCCAGCCATGACCATGTGTTCTATATATCTTCCACCGACACGAGATTTCTCGGAGAGTTCCCTCAGAGATTTAATTCAACAGCTTCCTCGACCATTCCTCGTCCTAGGAGATTTCAACGCACACAGTGTACACTGGGGCTCGTCAAGCGATTGCCCCAGGGGCCGACTGGTGAATTGTCTCTTTGAGCGGGAAGATTTGTGTCTACTGAACATCAGGGAGATGACCCACTTTGCGTTAGCCACGGGATCATGGACTGCTATAGACCTGTCAATTTACTCTCCTGAAGTTGCGGATATCTTTCAATGGAAGGTAGAAGATGATCTGCATGGTAGCGACCATCATCCTATCTGATTGTCTATGCGGGAACGTGCGACTGTTCCCGAATGCAAGTCACATTCTCAGAAAGGCAAATTGGACACTCTTCCGTGCTGTGTCTGTTTTCAGAGAAACGGGTAGTGTCCAAGAGCAAATCATGATGCTTTCGTCCGAAGACAACAAGTTGTCGGAATATTCTTTGACATCGAGAAGGCTTATGATACTACTTGGCGTCATGACATTTTACAACAACTCTATGCCTCGGGATTTAGATGACGTCTTCCTCCGATTCTCAAGTTCTTTTTGGATCAACGTTCCTTCCGCTATAATTGGAAGAGACACCTCGGATCTTCTTCTCCAAGAGAACGGTGTTCCTCAGGGATCAGTCTTGAGTGTGACCTTATTTTCAGTGGCCATAAACAGCATAACTTCTGCTGTAAAGACTCCTGTTTTACACTCTCTTTTTGTCGACGACTTTGCTTTTGTTCATCACAGAGTGTCACAGGTGCGGAGTGACAAATCCAACACGTCCTCAATAGATTATACCACTGGTCGAAGACGACTGACTTTCATTTCTCTGCTGAGAAAACACGTTGTGTTCTTTTCAGTAGTAGACCAAGACTTCTGGCAGAACCTCACCTCGCCCTTGGGAACGACGTTCTAAAATTCTATCCTTCTGTAAAATTCGTAGGACTAATCTATGATCAGAGACTGAATTGGATTCAACATCAGACTGACCTAAGAGCGAGAACATTAAAGTCTCTGAATTTATTGAAGTGCCTGAGTAGCAGGGAATGGGGCGCTGACTGCTTCTCCTTGCCCGAGTTTTATCGAGCATTTTAAGATCTCGGCTCGATTATGGTTGCGATGTAAATAGCTCTGCTCGTGCAAGCTATTGAAAGAAGTTGGATAGTGTCCGCCATGCAGGAATTCGACTAGTTACGGGAGCCTACCGCACTAGTCCTATTCCGAGTGTGTATGCCGAGAGTGGCGAACCATCTCTTTACCTCCGGCGGAAACTCCTCATGCTACGACGCTTTTGCTACGTGCTAACTTTACCCGACAATCTGGTGCACAACGCGGTTTTTCATCCTTCCTCTTCTTCCATCCGTTTATTAAGATCCATTAAGATTATTTTCGATTTTCAGCATCATGACAAAAAGAACACTTCAGCTCCGATGCTGAGGGCATACTTTCACCTAATCCTTGACAAACACCTGGTCCGTATCCATGTGTTTACCGACGGGTCGAAGCAGGCTGATGGTGTCGCCTGCTCCGTGGTATTTCCCCGTGAGACGTGTGGCTACCGTCTGGGCGACTAATGCAGCGTTTACACCGCTGAGTGCTACGCCATATTGAAAGCTTTGCGATGAACAAAGTGCTCCGGCGGATCACATTTCCTGATTTGTTCTGATTCGCTGAGTGCCCTTCAAGCAATCCTGAATATATACCCAGCTGATAAGCTGATCCAGAACATCCAGGATGTGCTTTTCTCACTGCAAAGTGGTGGAAAGAACGTAATGTTTTGCTGGGTTCACGGACACGTGGTAATCAAATGAAATGAGGAAGCAGACGTTTCCGCAAATACGGCATGCCTCAAGATTCGCGTGGATTTTTTCACGATTCCAAAACGATGTCTGGCAAATTCCATCTAGATGAGGATTCTGAGTGAATGGAGCAATGAGTGGTTAGCTGTTGAAAGGTATAAGCTCCGACTTATCAAATCCTCTGTTACGTCATGGAGCAGTTCTTGTAGGTCAGCCCGGCGGGACGAGGTACTGCTGACCCGCCTGCGCATAGGATATTGTCCTCTCACTCATCGGTATCTCTTATTACTTGATGATGAACCCGTTGGTGAGGAGTATAGTTGTTCTTAGACGGTGCGTCATCTACTAACTGATTGCAGAAGATACTCGAGTATACGGAGACAAATTGGTTTGGCTGCAGATTTACCAACAATTCTCGGAAATGAAACCGTTAATGTAATAAACTATTGATTTTTATGAGTAGATCGGGGCTCCTTCCAAAAGTTCTCGGGAGGGTTCAAAATTTCCATATTTTTTCTTCCTTCCGGTTTTCTTTCCTTTCATCCTACGTTTCTGTAATTAGAAAATAGAATCTTTAGAATTTTTTTTCTTTTTATGATATAATGTATAAGCAACTCATTTTTCTTTCATCTTTGTATTTAAATAGCTGTTGACATCAGGAGGGTTTTTTGGTGGGTATGGTCGAGATAGTCGACGAGTCCTACGCACGGGGAAGAGTCACTACGGCTCTTCTCAATGGTGCGGAACTGCATTTTTCCCCACCTGCGTGGGCTCTAATTACCTTGCTGTTGACGAGATCTTAAAGCCTCACAAATAAAATTTTTCTCACTTTCGAGTCCGTTACCTGATATGGAGCAAGCAGGTCTCTTTTGCCACCGTATTACGTAACGCCTGTCCCCTTTTTCCACAACACTATGAACCCGTCACAGAGCTCTTCGTTAGATATGAACGAGTGAATGCTTTGGTTTCTGTGCATATATAGCAGCGTGTATCCTCGGGGCAGAAAGTCACTTCTCGCGATGAACAGCTTACTCCAAGTTCTCTTCGCTTTAGAGTATTTTACGCTTCATCAGCTTCTGAAATGGACATCTTCCATAGAGGACACGTTATGCACAGTTGTTGTTGAACACTGTTGCATTTCCGCTGTAGAATAGATGTTACTGTAAATGTTGATATTTTGTTTACTCACACTTTGAGATATAGAAATACTGTGTATAACGAAAGTTCTCAAAGAATCAGGAATATTTTTGATTTTCCGAGAGTGGTTGAATAATTCATCTGTTCGTCTCAAGGAGAATGAGAAAGTAAACATTACATTTTTGTGATATTTATTATTTTAAAGATCTTAAGTAACAATACAAAATACATACCTTACATTCATATTTTTTATTACATGCTTAACTTGTCACATTCTCCTACTCCGAATAAGATTGATCCAATTAATTTATTCATTTATATCATTAATTTACCTCAATCACTACAAATTAAAATTAAAAACCGATATTATGATATTTGAAAATAATTTAGTTCCATTCACATAAAATACTTTGATATGATTCTTATTTCAAAAGTTGATAGGTATAACTGAAATATGATCAAGCCAAACGTTTGTCCAGGCGTTTCTCACTAAATATAGAAAGGTCAAAATGAGAACATATGAATATAGTTTACTTTCAAACATTTCCAAGCTATGTGTAACTTTTTTAGACAATCATTATTCACTGATTTACGTTAACATTACAACTTAACTTAAATATGTAAAAAATCAAGTCATTCATCACTATTACTTTATTAAACATTTTAAATTTTAATTTTTTAAAATATTTAACTGAAGGTGAAGTGATAACGTAAAGCAGTGAATAAATTTTTGTCTAAAAATTGACAGTATTTGAACGTGAACTTCTATAATTGACAATCAGAGAGACCTTAAGTAGATATGAATAAAGTACACAGTTTGGTGGCATTTATTTTGATAAACATTAACACGATTGTTTTTCAATGTGATCATGCTCTCATCACGACTACGTTATTATAAAATATCTGGAATTTTCCCCATTGAAATTTTCAATTAAGACTCATATCAAAATGTTCTAAGCACTAAGCAACCTACATTGGCAAAAAAAAACAAAAAAACAATAGAAATGATAATATATTATAATTATAAAATGTGTGGACGTGATTAAAAGATCAACAGGTTAAATATCTTCCATCTTAAAACCTTATCGGCTGATCTAAAATAGGTGCCTAATATTTGTGAAAAACAATTTCGTTGTATCTCAAAAATGGTGCGACGTACGGACATGCGGTTAGGAATCTGTAAGTAGAATTACCTGAACAATAAAAATGCTTATATTCGTATTTTTAAAACTTGGTTACACCGAAGTGGAGGGAGGTCCGTTAAGAAATCGGTATGAGCTGTCCAGAAATAGGCTCCTGTTCCCCAAGTTCAATCTCCCTATTCAAAGTTAAAGTCTCAAGTTTGGTTTCGATGTATTAATTTGATCGTGAGTTATCACATTAAAAAAAATTTTCACACACACATACTACATTGGACATCATCGCCAAAATTTGAAAATTGACTCTCCTGGAGCCGTTCGTAAACATCCGAAGAGATCACGATTTTCCCCCCGACCTATTAATAATAATAATAATAATGTCCATTGTCTCCTATTTGGAGCAAAGGTCGTTCAAAATTTTCTCCATCTCCCCCTATCTGCTGCCATAGCTCGCATCTCATTCCAACTTTTGTCAGCTTCTTTCAAGATGAATCTTCTCCAGCGCATCTTTTGGCGTACCCGTTTTCAGGACCCTTAAGGCACTTTACGATGGTTATTCATCATCTTTTCTAAGTAAGTGTCCATTCCAACCAAATTTCCGCTTGTAGATTTCTTTATTGATATCCATTTGTCCTGTTTTTCCCAGAGATCTTTATTGGAAATAATGCCTGGCCACCATATTTATGTATCTTAGTTATATTTATGAAACTTTGAAGCTTCCTTTTTATTTCAGTGGGGACCAACCAAGTTTCACAAACTACAGCAGGACAGACGTAACACAAGCATTAAATATTTTGATCGTGTTGGATCTTCGTATCGCTTAAGGTGTTGGACAACCAAGTTTTCCTTAGTCTTGAAAATGTGCCACTTGCTTTCTTAATCCTTGTGCAAACATCTAGGGTGGCTCTTCTGTCCTCTGACACCATACTTTCCAGATAACAAAAGTTGGACACATTCTTTACGTTTCCTTCAATGGTAATAGCCCTCTGCGAATTATTGTTCAGTCACACTTGTGTAGAGGGTCATTTCAGATTTGGCATGCCTTGCTTGCCCATTGTGGTCTCGAGGTCTTGATTATCGTTCCCTACCTGAGCATTAAAGTCACCCATTAATACTATAATTTCATTTTTGTTAACACTGGATAGAGTTCTATCCAATAGACTGTAAAAATCTTCTTTATGTTCCAGTTGGAGCATAACATTGCGCTACTGTCATTTTCCTGTTTTGCCTGATGATAATCTCTGATATTGGTTTCCATTCCAGAAGACAATTTTTAATGTTTTTCTCTATTTTTGTCTAAAATTTTATTCACATACACATTGGACATCATCGCCAAAATTTGAAAATAGACTCTCCTGGAGTCAATTCGCGAAGATCCCTAGAGATAGCGAATTTTTTTCCGACTGATTAAAGTACTTCCCTTATATATTCTGCATAACTGGAAAGTAAACATGCTTTTTAAAGAAAAGAATACTTCTTGAGGGATCATCTATCTTATGTCATCATTATTTGCAAAGTGTTGCTTCTCTAAATTTCGTACAGAAAATTTCGATATGAACATCATTCGGTTTTATCCCTTTAATGGACAACGCCATTGTATTAGATCT
Organism: Laupala kohalensis; assembly: GCA_002313205.1. Lineage (NCBI taxonomy): Eukaryota > Metazoa > Arthropoda > Insecta > Orthoptera > Trigonidiidae > Laupala > Laupala kohalensis. Next base: position 373,734 of record NNCF01128849.1, on the reverse strand, counting down.
AAAAACATCCGAGCATTATCGCATCAATAGAGTGCATCCATTAGGGACAACAGGTTTCATATCTCCTCCGCATGGCTTGGCACTCCGAATCGACCCGTCGCTGAACGTAGGAGAAGATACAGAGCCAAACCTCTGCTATGAAGCCATTCATGTGCGATTATTTAAATCTTAGGTACAAAAAGACTCAATCTGACGGATTACTATAAATAACCTCCGATCGATGTCAGGATGTAAAGTCTTCTAAATAAAAACTCAAATCTTATGGTATTTTGTTTATTTACCATCCAATATTATACACAATTCCACCTTGAGTTTGTCACGTAATTAATTTGATGCTACTCTGAATTTTATCATGTTATTAACTGCATTCTACTCTGAATATAATCAGGTCATAAACTTAAACTACAAAACTTATGTCCCTAACCAAATAACAAAATTTTATCGCTAACAAAATAAACTCTCTTTCTCAAATAAAGAAGCTTTCGCTTCAGCTATCTATATTTTACAAACACATATTTTTTCTTCATTTGCACTATAACGTCACTTGTACATAACAATAATCTATACTGACCTTACACAAATGTAATACAAGTCAAGTTTGGATTCTTCTTTATCCATATTTTTTTAGATCAAAATGATAATGGATTCTTTAACTTTTAAATAACAATCTTAAAAAATCGACTTAATAAAAGCTTATTTCCCCAATAGATGATTTATTCCCTAGGTGATGGGTCAGAAAGATGGGCCATGCATTGGTGTGCGGTAGTGAGGGTGACTTTAATCTGTCAATTGGGATGGATGGACCTAGAACTATAGTAATGTGTTATTGATTCGTGTGTTTCTTTCTCCTTTATCTCTTCACCGATTATCGTATTCACATACAAAATTAAATCAATCATTGCGACCTTTTAAGTTTTTTTTCGTAAGCAATGTAAAAATTGTGTCAAAATATTTCATCTAAATATGTTACTATCGATTCGAGTTCCTAATTTTCCTTAATCCCAGTGTTCGTAAAGATTTTGTAGGAATTCTCAGTACCTGTTTTAAATTTTGAAAAGATGTCAAAAAACGTTTTGCTTTTAATTTGTCAATAAAACACATCACTTTATATTACACTTTTTCACATATCTAATCTAAAATGTGTGTGAAAATTATCAAGTCTGGATGTGCCTAAAATGTAATTTGATTTGAACGTAGTACATACAAAGAGTCAACATTATTTATTATTATTATTATTATTATTATTAGACTGGTTTAAATAAATTTCAGTGTTTGCTCTTTGTGACGTAACGTAATTTGTGTTAGAGAATAAATATTTACATTTCAATGAGTTAAAGCGTAATGCTGCATGTAAACTAAATGCTAATAAGCGCAATGTAACGCCAAACTATGTTAATATTGAGAGCATCCCTTCTACGAGATCGCTCAATTAAATATTTGTTAGTTTTTTCTTTGTGTGATATATTTTTTTGTAGATATTGACTCACAGAACAAAGCTTTATTGAGTCGTTCAAATAGATGGAATCCACATTAAAAGTGGAATAGGATTGTTATTAGTACTTTTATAAATATATCCTGCTGCACATTTCAACCTTACTTAAATTTAGTATTTTAGTTATACAATATCAGCGGTTTATTTTTCCCAAACGAACAAATCTATGTAATATAAGAGGAAACATGCTTGTCACAAGACCTACTCCAAAAATGTTAATATTAGTGACGTGATATTTCCACAATTCCTAATGGCTGTTATTTATAGAGAATCCTTATAATTTTCAACCATTTAATTATTACTCTCATAAATAGTAATAATTTATGGAGTATAACTTGCAATTCTGTTTCACCCAAGAGCTGAAATCAGCTAGGGGTTAGTAATGACTGGGTAAACATGTTTTCCATTTGTTTTTCAGCGTCTTGTTCCCATCTTGTGACACGACATTTCCCTATTTATTCCTTCTCTATCAGCAACATCCATTTAGTTTATGTATTATATTCAGCAATTTTTAAATTCCATTTCTTTGTATCTTTTTTCTTTGAATACGCCACATTTTCAACCTTTTGGGTGCCGGTCCCTAACCACATGAAGGTTGGAGTGTTTCTACACTCTAGCGCCAACACATTCCACGCCATTCTTTATTTCACGTATTTCTTCTACGAAATTCTTGAAAACCTTACTCCGCTGATCAATATTTATCATTTTGTTACATAGTGTCACACGAACATCTTATTGTTTCATCTTATTCAAATATCGCGCTCTTTCATTCCATACTCCATACTAATATATAAATGCGTGGCGCGAAAGTGTGTCTGTCTGTTTGCTACCTGATAACGACTAATCCACGCAACCGATCGTGATGAAACTTGGTAAGTTGATAGTATTTTCAATATAAATATAAGATAACTTTTATTTTTTAAATGTGATAAAAAAGATAGAAATGGTTTTTGACAATAAATGTCCATGAAATCAGAAAAAAAGCTATATTTATTTATGCTACCTAAAAGGTTAGAGATAAATGATAAGTATGAATGACAGCTTGCGTATTTTTACGTACAAAATTAACCTAAGTTATCGATAAAACATTATTAAATATAGAAGTGTTAAAACACTTCAATTTAAGAAGGAAAAAATCAATCATCATAAAATTTAATAAATTATTAGTTTTGTGCATTTAACAAAGATGAAAAAGTCTCTAAATTGTAAAATTTTTATGAATAGTTTACATTTTGCAGAATTTTTAATGGAATGATGCAACCGCGTCACGCATCGGAAGCGAAAATTCGACCGGCGCGATCCCCTGGACGTGATGTAGTGTATACAGTCAATTTTTGTATTAAATTTGTATGAATTGAAAAAATTAGGATCGTGTATGTGTTTTTAAAAACAAGAAAGTATAAGTATTCTGATGTTACAATGTAGATAGATTTTATTTTTTTCCTGAGTAAAAGACGATTAGTCTAAGAAAAATCAACGCCGGGTAATCAGCTAGTGTGTAATAAAGGAGAAAACTAAGAATCACATGGAAATCAAGTACGTGATGCCACTTCTGAGAGATTGCCGAACCCCAAGCAGAGATATGAAAACGCTACACTCTCACTCTATTGGCTAGACCTCATTATTAATATTTCTGTTTTCAGTCGTATACGTTCATGGGGTAAAATGCAACTCGCCATACTGGATATTTTTTTAATTTATGGTCAGCGAAAAATGTGGTATTTTTCATGCAAAATCAGCAAATCGAAGAAAGAATAACGTATGTAATGCACTTTTAATAACCGTTTCAAAACTTATGATTGAAACTTTTGTAAATACAAATAAAAAGGAAATTATCGTTAAGAAATAGAAAAAATATTACGTAGATTACGATTCTTGATAACTGCTGCTTGATCAGCTGACAAATGTTTTATCTTGAAATGAGAAAACTATTTCGAGTTGAATGTCGAAAGGCAACATGTAACGCACAGTTTGTGAGAAGATAGTTTGCGTCTTTGTGATACAAAGTTGGAGTAGAGGTTCGTGTGATGTTCCCTTGCTGAGAAAGTTAATGAAAGGAGAGAAGTTCTGAACACACTTTCCTCGTTTACGTCGTCGCAAACACTTCCCGATTCATACCCGATTAACACACTGTTGGCGAATTTGATCCTTTCCTCAAAATAGATGCCAGTTACAAGCGAGAGAACAGTTTCTCTGGAAATCTTTAGTCTTCACTTTCGTACGGCGCAGCAATCAAAGTCTGTAGGTACGCAACCTCAAAGTTACATCGGTGAAACGATTCACACAAACTCCTTGAAACACATACTCAAATGACTGTACTTACGTTTAAATAGTCCTGAGAGGGAGAACTGTCTCAATGGATATACGCGTCGTGGTATATTTAATACGAGAAAAGAACAAGCCACAAGAAATAAATAGAATATCTTTAATATATTTTTGTAACAAAATATGCTACACAAGGAATACTTTAATTGAAATATTAGATTAGATTACAACAACATTGTAGTGGGATGGCTGCCTCCCGAATGTGGGGGATGTAGCGTTGTATATGTTTTGGTAAGAAAATTGTAACTAACCAGTACCACTTCTGAATTTGCCTTATTTTTCATTTATTACACATTTCTCACCCCTTCACCTAATAATATTTTAATTGAAAATTATTAGGTGAAGAGGGGAGAGAAATGTGTAATAAACGAATATTTAAGAATTTTGAAAAATTGGTGAAATATGCGTATCTTATATTATTATATATTCCGCTTCTTGTCGCAGTAGATTCAATAGATTACGTCGTACTATCAAGAAAAGAAAATTGTCTTCCATATGGCATTACTCGGAATAAACGAGTCGTTCAGTCCTGGCGCTATCTGATGAAGTTCATGATTATCTAATAAAATGTATTACGTTTGTTTAATTTAAAAATGAAATACTCGAAAACCGTTGTGAATGCCAATTAAGTATTTCATGATACAATCGGCCCACTGATCGGTTCTCTCGGGTCAATTTGACTGCGAAATGCTACTAGTGATTATTCAGCGTGCCCTAGAACCACATCAAGAATTGGAGGGACGGTACAGCACATCAACAGGAAACATACTCATAAAGAAAAAAACACGTCCTGAAATGACACCATGTTGAGATAAGATGACACCAAGAGAGAGAGAGAGATAGTAAGACCACAGGACAAAATACTTGAATGCGTTTTATTAGGAGAATTACGAAAATTCAACAAAATATGTTCAAAGTTCTACCATACTGGTCGAGCATTGACGTTGTATGGATTGGTGGTTATATTCTATTTGGAGACTCAAACATCCTCGTGACGTCAATGCGCGACCTGTATAGCTGTCAATGGGCGGAATTTTGAACACCAATTTTTACGTGAAGTTCTGGAACATTTTGCATATTTTATTTTCTTCCTCATTCACAATATCCTACTCACAAAGAATATTTACTCTCACATGGTTTTATAAGCTTATATTCTCGTGTGTGTTTGTAATTACTTTTTCCCTTTAATCCTCCTCTAACCTCTTCCCACCTGTCTCTTTGATCTCTGAGTGATGCATTCCCCTCGCGTTTCCCTTCTTTCTGCGCTCGGACATCAATCACCATTAAGCGCAGCACTTCATCCTCCAACGAGGACGCACAACGGAAGCGAGGGCTTGGTTGCCCTGGAGGCAACTGAAGAATATCTCTCCTGCATTCTAAAGAAAATGAAGAGTCCCTTCCATCGTCATTTTATCTTTGTAAATCCATCTGTAATATACACGAAATTGTCGTGTTCGAGATTTCTCCGAAAATGACAGATAGATTGAATAAAGCTTTTAAAAAAAGTTTAAAATTATACAACAACAATTATGTAAAAGCAAATTTTGAAATAATGTCTGTAGGTAAATTAGAAGGTAAGATTTACGAATATATCAAAACATATTTAAGAATGTTTCAAGGCTAAGACCTACAAGGAGTTACGTTTTCGCGTTCTGTCCCCAGGTTGCTTTATTTTATAATTATGTTTTTCTCGTTAGTCGGTGAATAACTGTGTCGGTTTTAGTTTCTGTTACGTTCCGTTGTAATTTTAAAAAGAAATAGTAAATTTAACATATAGTATTTTCATTTTTGAAAATACTTTCTTGTTTAAAGACATTGTTAAATCCTTTGTTTACAATTCGCTTTTCTCTCATTTAAAGCGTGGGTGTATTTTTTCGCACCATCATACTTCCTGCTGAGCGGGATGGTATGAGTTCGATTTTGCACCCCGTCAACCGGAAAAATATTTAAACTGTTTTCCAGAAAAAAGATCGATTCGGAACCGTACACTCCCGGCAATTCAACATCTCTTCTTTCCAATTCCTTCCCCAAATCATGTCGAAAGATGGAAGAGCATTATAGTCTGAACCTCCCAAAATCTGGAAATACCTTTACCCTAAAGACTTGAGAATATTTTCTTCCACTCAATATTACATTGCTGAAGATTTGGGATCCAGTGGAGAACTCTGTCTACCCAATTACTAAAACAAATTGTTTTGTTATGCAGAAGCTTGTACTTTTTCATCGAGTATTAGATAGGCAGGAATGGCAGGAAACATTATGTTGCTGGAAAAAGTAGTTTTCACTAAAATTGTGGATAAAAATAGATACCACTACCTTGGCTCGTAAAATCTGATGAACTAAACTCTTGTGACTAGGACCAGAATCGAACGAAACTTTCTACAGAAGTAGATAATATAGTTGTCTTCCCTGAATAAATTACTGTGCTCTGTTCTTGGTTTTTCAATGACTGTTAATCACTGTACTTGAGATAATGTCAATTTTTGTTGCTCTTAACGTTTATGGTCAAATACAGCCCTCCATAGAAAAGCATGTATGTGTCTTGGCTATCCGGACCTACGCTTTCTGGATAGCTTATAGTTGTATACAGTGTGTTTATTATCGATATTTATTAAAAATCGTGATTAAATTAATTTTTCATAATGAAAATTTAGAACACATTAATTGCGTAAATTGTGGTCTCACGATTCATTTTCTGATTGCATTAAAAGATGAGATCAGATACTAAATCTTTATTAAATAATTTTTTTTTCTATTTTCAGATTGGCTAAACTAGCTCTAACTGAAACCTATGAAAACAGCGGACATTTTGATATTATCTACGCCATGTTTGTGTGGGTTGCTTTTTTGCCCACATGTACTACTCCAGCTCTCTTTGCATCCTGGCGTATGAGCAGGTGAGTACAATATGAACACTTATTAATATGAAACATGCATGCATGATTGAAGTTGCCTTGTCAGTGTCTGAATAACCTTAAGTTAATAAAAATAGGTGTTGCTGAAGTGATTAAATTAGTGAATTTCAGAATTATTTCTTTTGTTTTCGCAATGTGATAAATTCATGTACATTGATACCCCAATTTTTTCATTCCTTTCCTCGGTTACTGCACCGAGTAAATCTCATAAATGATGTATCGTACTTTAATGATTAAGATGTGTCTACAATTTTATATTATCTCTTCTTTCACCTATTTCTTTCAAAAATATAATCTTTAAAAATTTCATCAAGAAAAGAAGCTACTCTATTTATTTGAATAGGATGTTACTTGACTACTTGAGTCCAAAAAATTGACAGCGCTGATGAGTCTGACCAAGTCACTATAAACAATATTCGTAGGGAATTTTACGTGAGTTAAGCGACGCCCTATTGTGCATTATGCTACAATATGCATAGCTGTCCTGTATAGAAACCTCTCATGTTATACGTTCATATTATCAATGCTAAATATGAAACCGAGGAAACGTTTTTATTGTCAAAAACGTTGTTTTTTTAACTGGATAACCTTACGGATAGTTAGTTTCTTTTTCTTGTATTACTTTAATTGCCCCATTGTTTGAAAAAAAATAGATGTTACTGCAAATGATCCTAAAAATAAGTATTAAAAAATCTCAAATCAGTAAAGAGAAACAGAAAGAAAACAAATATCCAAAACTTACGAAATGTTTTTCTGTTATGGCTATGTTATATAAAGTATACAATTTGAATCCTAAAAAAAATTGATAACTGTGTTTGATATTTTGATATTGCGGTTTTGGTAATCGTCCTTTTCTAGATTATTTTTCCATTAATATTTCCTCCGAGTTTCTTCCTTTTTCAGTCCGGTCCTCGATGCAAAACAAGCTTATACTGTAATATTTTCCGTGGCAATATATGTTGTTTCGTAAACAAACTGTGTAACTGCTTCGTACGTTCTCATCTTCCGTAAGCACTTCATCAATTCTCGCTCAAATGGCTACGTCGAACGGTTTGCTTCCGGGAGTCACCCTACCCAATGGATAAGCGTGATGGAAGGTGCATCTATGGATCGGTCAGAGAAAAATCCGTTAGTTATCCGCTCAGCCCGGCAGATATTGATTGGGTGGTGGACAACTTAAATAAAGTTATACTTTCATATTATCGCATAGAATAATAGTATCATTCAATTTTCTGTGCTATTAAATATCTGGGGTTTCGCTATGTTACCTTAATAAGAAAAAATAACAATTGTTCCTATATGTAGTTAAAATAACAATTGTTCCTATAATGCCCTTCTTAGTTCAGAAAATTCGTCAGGATACCTAAAATTTTGTAACTCGTTTACTATGAAATTTGTATCATCTGTCTAAATGGTGAGTTAGGCAAACAATAAATGTAACGTAGTTTGCATTGACTGCGTCACTGAAATTCGCGCTTTTAAGAAACAGTAAAATTCAACGTTACTCTTTGGCGATTTGCTGTATTTATATGATATGATCTCCGTGCGTTAAGACTTATTTACTGAAATCTACGAATATACTACCAAGAATGTTTGCCCTGGCAATTCAATTTTGATCTGACGCAACTTACTATTTAGGTTCAGTGCATGCGATTACGCTAGTGCCTTTTGTCGCACCGAGACGGTTGTAGCTTCACAAACACTTAATTATTTACATTTATCCATCCCATTTACCACTTATTACGATCCATTGTCAGCAGTAAACTTGCTTGTGTCTTTTTTATGATGCATGTGTTTTTGCATTATTTTAGAGTAACTTAGTTTTTCTTAATATCACCTTGTGTGTGCATCACTAGTGCTGTCTATATATTTAGTTACTTAGTATGTTGTAACCATTAATAAATGATGAAGTCACTCGAAATAATTCAGCATATTATGAGAAGCGCTGTGTTTAGTTTAATGCCGCGTTTTCACGACTCCAATAAACAAGAAAACAGTTGTCTTTCAATGAATGGAAGACAATAGTAGTCTTTTCCAATGGACCTTGGTCTGTCCATTCGATGCAACCAGAAAAACCGTAGAAGCGTAAATACGACCCCAGTTCTCAACTAACGCTACTTGAAGTGATGGAGGGAGAAGAATTGGACACCAATAGTTGGCTTGAGTCTACTCCGCTGGACAACTCATTGGTATGCCAACTGTGAACGTCATTGACATCTAAAATTAATCCAATGATGTCCACACGATGCCAACTATTGGCTTGCTTATTGTCATCGTGATAAACGTGTCGGAAAGGATGTTTGTGCAGTACTAAAGCAACGGTCGACATTTTAGATGACATTAACATTACTCTTATTTATTAATGACACGTTGCCGACTGTGCACGCGATATGCATTCGGAGACTACGTAGTGTGTGCAGACGTGGTTTATGCAGATTAAGTGAGAAGCATGTATACGCTGACGACGAGTTTCCGATATGGAGATACGGTGTGAACACGTGGATGTACGATGACAACGGTATGGAATCCGGTGCTGCTTTCAGTTTGAAAAAAAAACAACCAGTAAATGTGATAGATATGCATTTGGAAACTAGGAATGATCTGATTTACGCCTGTTTGATTAACATTAAATTAACGGCTGTTTTAGTGGTAGTTGAGATAAGAAAAAAATTTATTATGTTTATTTTGGTTAATTATTCCATTCCGACATGAGACAATCTTGCGTTGCATTAACTGAATCATTTCAGTTTGAATTTCATAATAAAAATGATTTAACGAATTCATATTTCTTACTGTTCCATTCACAATAGCCATTGATTTATCCCTAGATGTATTTTATAGATCTGATGTAGTGTTGTCACTATATCGTGAGGTTTATAAATTTGTTCATCTGTCTGATACCCATGATATTATATTTTTCATAATGCCATTTGCTGCTGTATTAAAAGATACATATTTTATTGTTGAAGACATAAGACAATATTTCTCGTCAGAGCGACTCTGATACTGACAAAATGTGCAATAAGCCGTCACAACCAAACTTTGTTCCCCCTGGTTTCGATTTCAGTCTGATATATTGAAAATTCTTTTATATTACCAAATTAGTTAGGCAACGTAATTAGAAATAGAGTTTAATTAAAGATCAATCACGAAGGCGAATCCAATAGCACAGAAACCAATCAGGCGAGTGCTAACATTACGGGAATGAGCTTCTTTTCGTATGAGCTTCAACTCACCATCAGCGTTGGCTCCGAGATTAATATACTTAAAACATGTTACGTTGCATGAAAGTGGAAGACGAGGCCTGGGATCGAACTCGGGACCCGCAGCTGACGCGTTGGTGCGCTAACACTACGCTATTCCGTTCGTTCTCCGACCCCGCCACCCATTCTCAATCAAGATAACATGATTAATCTGTTAATAGGCGGTGAGGTTTACAGTAATTTAAGATATTTATGTATGTGAATGTACTGGATTAGCTTGCGAAAAATCCTAGCCCCTCCGGTGGCTGAGGATGTAGCGTGCTTGCTCATCACCTACACTCCGGGTACAAGTCCCGACGGTGCCAAAGAAAATTTGTAGCTTTTCAACTCGATGTCCCAGTTTATGAATATTTGTAACTATTGAAAAGCGAACCCCCCTCCTTCCATCCACCTCCTACTACTCCTAATATCTCTAACTCTTACTATTACTAGCTACGCCTACTAACACCACCACTTGGACCAAGTTGTTGGTAAACCCAGCTATGCGGCCCACTTACTAACAAAAACTAACACTAACCACTCACCTCCTGCATCCTATCACCCCATGTAGATAAGATCAACAGCACGCTAATATCCCATTTACAATTACTACAATAAAGAAGAAAATCACAAAAACGCTGAATCAAGTAAGTTTGATAATCTTTGAGAATAAATATTATAAACCGTTAAGCATGAGGTCTAGTTCCGTTCTCAGAGAAATATTCTATCAAATAACTTTTCCTCTCCAAATATTAGCACCTTAAAAATTTAGGATGTCACAGGAAATGAACCGAAGTTAAAAGGAGAAAAGAGAACTCTTAATAATTCGACACTTCTCCTAAAGTTCTCCTTGAAACATTTGGAAGCTTCTATCGTGGTTTTTTATTTTTTTTCTCCTGCAGGTTTTTCACTGACTTCGTCTTACGAAGAAATCATCAAAATTATTCTCCATAAAACTCCATAAAGCCTACTTCTTGCTACAACTAGATTGACTAGCACTTATCGCATTGAGTAGTACCGTGTTTACACCAAGTTTTAATGTTTCAAAATATTTTATTACTATTATCACTGTTACTGAAAATCGTCCCGCCACTAATCTTTGAGGAGAAAAAAAGGACTTGCAAGCTTCATTAGCCAACTAATTTTCTGTGGTAACAAAGACATGAGATCATTAAAAATTAAAAAAAAAAACTACTAAGAAAAAACAAAGAGATAAATTTTCACTTCAATTTGTTCCGTGGTACCCCTGTGCCAATACGCAAGCAACATGCATGGAAGAAACTCCAGCGAAAGGTATGGGTGGTATTGACAATGCGCAAGTTATGATGGCAGTTCTTTTTCTATTATTCTCACGTTCGGTGACGCGGTGCTGCAAAAATACGAATAAGAATATAAATAAATTATTTTTTACGAAGTTCGCTACGAAAATTACACGAAATTTATCTCCTTGTATGTCTCGTAAAACAGAATAATAGACAGATGTAAGCTAAATGAATGTTTTATACACGCTTCTTTTCGAGGAAATTAGTTCATTGACTTTCAAGTTGTCATACAAATTAGTAACTGCTAGTTTGACAATAAATTTATTTATTTATTTATTAAGCATAAAAAACGTCAAGAAAGTCTCCCTGTGATAAATTTTATAATATATAAAAACACTAAATATTGTCTCTTTATCGCTGAAAATAAAGTATTTAGAATTGGGAAATGAACAGCAGGTGTATTTTCAGTTATCAATTTTTTGTTATTATATTTTATGACTTATTTATTTGCTACGAATTTATTCATATTGACTATTTATTATATGTATATTAACACAATGATTGCATCCCTAATTACATCGAAAATTCGTGTTCATAATTTTTTAAATTAATAACTTTTATCTGTGTGTTTGGGAATGTCTCTAAATCATGCTTAAAAGACATGAAAACCGAACCTCCATCTCTCACGAAAACCTATTGGAAAGGTTTCATTGTTCACAGAGTTGTGGTCTATCCCCAGATGTCAATGAGCTGGAGAACTTTCATATTGGGATACCTGTGAAATCTGATAAATATAAACACGAGGATCTTTCTCTCCGCCGCAATGGGGAACTTCAGATACCTACATAAATCAATAATCCGGATACATACGCAATCCTTCACCGTATTCATTTTGGATTTCACTAACGTTCGTTTTATATGAAAGGATTTGAAGAGGTAAGTATCTGTTTATTATACCGTGTAATTTTAAAGAAATCACTTTTATTCCTAGTCCAGATTTAACGCCTTCGATGACAGAAGGTACTACTGTGTTGGTAGAACGCGGAAGAAGAAGAAGAATTTATTAATCACTGATAAAAATCCTTTCAAAATATTTCTAAGTCATCAAATTTTGTCAATTTCCTTGCGCTAATAATTTTTCTCTGTTCCCGACGATTGAGGTCCTTTTTTTCTACTGGTTCACCCTATGGGCAAAACCACTTTGCAATTTTGACGTTTCACCTTTCAGCACCGGATGACAGTGTCAGCGGGAACCCTATTTTAGTGCATTTTTCGCAGATAATTAATTTTCCGGTGGATACTGTAAACTCCAAAGAGTATGATATAAATATTTACATTTTTAATTTGAAAATATGATTTTTGGTTGATTTTCTCTTTTCCAGTATACAGTTAGGAAACTTAAAAAAAAACATGAGTTCGGTTCGTTACCATACGTTTCCAGGGAACCCAACATCTCTCGTTCCCAATTCCTTCATCCTAGTCATGGTTAGATGCAAGAAAAGACCTCATGGCCTGAACATCACCCAAAAAATAAAAATAAGTAAAACAAAAAACAAAAGACATCACGAGTCCCATTGAATCCAAACATGATTTAACGATATAACTATTATAAAATAGTATTACACGAACAGATATTTTCCACATACCTTAACCTTAAAGGACATCTCATATATATATATATATATATATATATATATATATATATATATATATCAAAGAAAATAAATCATTCGTATAATTATTAAAAATTCTTATATTTGACAACTTTCAGTCAGGCGAAAATGGCGACGAGTCGGGAATCGAACCCGGAATTCCTGCTGTGATCGCAGGAGTGTTAACCACTACACAACCCGTTCGCCTTCCACAACTGTACACCATTTCCACCCAGACATAAACCCCGGAAGACCTGAGACACAACCCCATACAGGAGATTAGTGAATCAGGCGGCACACAATGCTGTGGGCACTTCATGAAAGTGAAAGTTGTCACATATCTTCTCCACGTGTAGGGTACACAGAAAAAATATGTACATAATTCTTATATTATTCCATTGTCTCGTTCCCCCCCCCCCCGATTTTTCTAATTTCTAATAGAAAGTGCTCCATTTTTTAGTATAGAAAAAATATGATAAAATGAAAGCAAAATTTATGAATTTAATATTATTCAAAGTTTAGAAAGTGGTGAACAAAAATACACCTCATTTGGCCAGTATATTTTCATTAGTTTATCTTTTTATTTTTTTGTTACATAATTGCTACTCCGGATTATTGTTACGTATTGCAGTGTTACCCGTTACGGACAATTGCCATGATATAATGTTTGTGACAAAAATACTTTTGAAAGGACAACCTTTGTTTCCTCCAAAGAAGAGATTCGTCATACGATTCAATAAAATACTTCGCTCTCTTCAAGAAGTAATAGCAAGTACATACAATGAAGCGCAAATTTTCACTATGAAACGGTAAGATCCTGACGAGATGGAAATATCTCGAAAACTTACGAAAGTGAAAATTAGAAGTTATTGTTAATGAAATAAGTCAGGTTGAGAGAAGTTAAATATTCTATAACTGAGGAAACTTTTCTATTTTGTTCTGTAGAACTACAGGAAGAACTGGTGTGAACTTCGAAGTGTTTGGGGAAGGGAAGTGGGTAAAGATGTGGAACTCACTTCGTTCTCATCCTCCGAAACTTCCCCACCATCACCTTCCCCTTTTCCAATCCGCTCTTCACCCTCTTTGCACTCGTAAAACTCGGCAACGCTCACTTGAGTCCGAGTTGAAGTCGTGTCTGTTTTCCCTCGTGTGGAGTAGTTTCTCAGAGAAAGATCTCGAGAGAAATTTTCTCTGAACGTGTAAGGAATTTCAAGCGCTTAATCACAATGTAATTGTCAAACACTAGAACCAAGCTTAAGACAAATTACGACTGCAATTATTCGTTGGATTATAATACATTTGTCTAAATATCAAACCCGATTTTACGCTAAATAGTATCTGTACAATAGTCAAAACTTCGTTCGTTACTGAGTATTTGCGATAGCGTTTATTTATTTATTTTTATCTGCGATTTAATTTCTTTTATAAATATCCCTTTAGACACTTCATTTTTCGTCTCATGTATTAGCAATACATTTTCCTTAATATTTACCTGTGAGAAGTTACCAATATTTGGGAAAAGAGACTACATTCTACTTAAATCGTTTAATCTAATTTCTAAAGTATAATATTTTTGTGTAATACCTAATCATTTGTCAAAAGCTGAAATACCAGTACTAAGACTATTTTATTAGAATGAACTATGTCCGATGAAACAAGTCCCTTACGAGTGTGATCTACAAGAGGAGAACTATACACATTCGTAGACATGTCCTTTTTACGACAAAGAATGAGATGAATATACTACGAAGTTGAAGAGAAATGATATTTTTGAACTTGAAAAAACGTCGTGATTCATAGAGATGAAAAAAAAAATTATTTTAAAATTTTATCTCTTAACTAAGGATACTTCGAAATATTTACTTATAAGTGAGGATAGAATATTAAGTTCGTTGCAATTCAGAGAAAATAAATAGGATTCGAGCAAAGTCGCTCAGTTAAGAGAAAGTAAGAGAAATGATGTAAACTGACAATGACTTCATCAAAGAAATATACTTTATTTTCAACCGAAAGGATCCGTCGTACCACGACCTATATCACGAATGGCCATATCGAGCGTCGTGCAAGATATCGTGTTTCCTAAGAGACTGATAGAACACGAGTGAAGTGCCACTGTGGGATCATTGAAGTTTGGAGTCGCGAAAAGAAAAGAAACAATGCAGAGTTGAAGTACTCGAAAAAAACTATGAGGCAATGGCTTTTAAGAACTCTCGTTGTAAAACGATGATGGCCTCCATTGGACTGAAACAAACAACAAAACGAAATCAACAATACAAATGTATTGTAAATGATCACACTATATTAAATAACATTTTTACGTTTTGTGATGTGAAGAATACAGCAATATGACTGAAACTGGAGATGTGGGAAAACGTACTGCGGCGTAAGTTCATATAGTTTTACTACAGTGTAATATGGGCCCATTAATAATAAAAATAATAATAATAATAATAATAATCTGGGGGAGTTGTTAGTCTCCTACCAGACGCCTCCGTAGGTGGTGGATGACGGAACGCTCTCTAGACAGAGTGTACCAAGGAAATAAAATACCTGGGGCGAACCAAAACTAGCACCTGCACCTGGGGTTTTGTCCAATGAAGCCTAAAACTAGAAGTCAAGCCTCGGACGCACCTGCCATTGAGGCTGCAGCTGGTGTGAACAGGGGACAGCCTCCTTTGGGACCAGGATCAGGTGGTGATCCCCCATCGCATGAACCAACTCAGCGAAACAAGACACAGAACGGCCACAATACATCCCAAAAGGCTGAAGCTGCTGAACGTGCTTCCCAGGACAATAATCCTGGGCCCACTTCAGCAGAACCACGTCGGAGAATCAAATGGAGCAACGATAAGACTGAATTCATTGTCAGAAATTATTTACACAAGTGGTTACGCCGAATCACTTAGAACTTGTTTCATCCAGAACTACCCTAACCTTACCCACATCACAACTCAAAACATTGTTGATAGGAAAAACTACATTCTCAATGAAAAAAGACAGCAAAGACCCGTGCCACAAACTATAATAGATCAGATCAAACACGAAGTTGACCTACAATACGCAGAAACCACATCTGAAACAAGTCAAGAAGAAATGACTCAGATGAGTTCAATAAATGATTTAGAAGGAATACCAATTACACATCAAATTAGCAGAGAAGAGTTAGAAGACGGTGCTAACAAAGATATCACTGCAATCAGAGAAAGGTTAGATGAAGATCTCATAAAATACAACCACAGTGAAAATGACAATCCCTAAACTGTTCAGAACCAAAAAGCTCATCAAACTAACAACATTAATGAATGAAAATATCTTACAAGACTATGCAAACCAAATAGAAGATCTCAAAGACTTGCAACATGTGACATATATTGCAGCATTAACAACCAGCGAGATGTGTATAGGAAAATCCATAGTAAACAGCAATAGGGAAAACATTCAAATCCCAAGAAAACCCAAGTGGATGATAAGGCTTGAAACTAAAATAGAAACCATTAGGCAAGATCTAGGTAGGATGAATCAATACTTAAGAGGTAACAGGGGAAAAAGATTAATGAAAATTGCAAAATTAGATATAAACATCACACTAATTATGATTCACTAAATCGAACTATTCACTAAATCGAATTATTCACTAAATCGAACTATATCGACACCGCCAAACAAAGATTGAATGTATATGCAAAACGGTTAAAGAAGTATAAAACCAGTTTGGCAAGGAAGGAGGAAAACACACTGTTTAATAAAAATGAAAAAGGATTTTACAAAATCTTACTGACTAAATGCACAATAGGAGCACNACAATAGAAGGAGCACCCCCAACCACAGAAAATGTTGAACAATTCTGGTCAGATATATGGTCAACAAGGACCACTCATAACCCAAATCCGTCATGGCTACGTGTAGTATAAAAGTAGACAGAAAGACTGACAGAGATGGAAAATCCAGTTTTATCAGCGAATGAACTTGGAGAAATAATCTCTAAGACCCACAAATGGAAATGTCCTGGACCGGATAGAATCCAAAATTACTGGATAAAAAAGTTTACGACACTACACCCAGTATTACTTAAAATAATCAATTCCATAATACAACACCCAGAAATATTACCAGAAGAATTATGTACAGGAAACACCTACCTCAAACCCAAAGATAGTGATACAGAGAATCCCGCCAAATACAGACCAATCACATGTCTCAACAACTACTACAAACTCATCACAGCCAGCATTAGCAAGAAGATACAACAACACTGCGAAAATAACAATATTATTGCAGAAGAGCAGAAAGGAAGCCGACCCAACTCAATGGGATGTAAAGAACAACTTTTAATTGATGAAGTCGTGATAAATCTTGCTATCCAGAAACAACGAAATATAGCTACAGGATACATAGACTACAGAAAGGCGTACGATATGATTCTTCATAGTTGGCTCCATTACACATTACACCTATACAAAATCCACCCAGTGGTAACAAAGTTTTTCGAAAACACTATGACAAAAGTGGAGCACCAGACTCATCCTTTCCAGCAACAAAGTAGAAGCGGAGAAAGCAACCAAACCATCAGCAAGACCCCTAATACAACTGAAAACAAAATACTCATCAACAGAGGAATATTTCAAGGGGATTCAATCAGTGGATTACTCTTTTGCTTAGCTCTAAACCCACTATCCTCAAACAACAAGGGAAGAGTTTAGGATTTGATATCAAAAACAGAAAAGTCGAATGTTGTGTCACACATTTAATGTACATGGCTGACATCAAAATTTATGCAAGATATGCAGAAAGCCTGAAAAAGATCTTGAAAATTATAGAGCAATTCAGCAACGACATCAGAATGGAATTTGGAATAGATAAATGTAAATTACAAAACCTCGTTCGTGGTAAAGTTAAAGAGATAACACCATACACTACAGTAAAAGACCAAGATATAGAACAAATAGAACCTAATGAACTGTACAAATACTTGGGTGTGATGCAAACAAATAGAATAGAACACACAATAGTCAAAGAACACATCACTAAAGAATTCATGAGAAGGATGGAAATAACAACAAAAACTCATTTAAATTCACGTAACCTGACGAAAGCAATAAACTCATTAGTCATCCCCATACTATCCTACTCATTTGGGGTAGTAAAATGGTCAACTACAGATCTGGAAAATTTAGAGAGGAAAATCAGAACCATGCAGAATCAGCAACGATGACAAGCAACAACAAACACCATCCTAAATCAGCATTAGAACGAATGTTCATCTCACGTAACCAGGGCGGAAGAGGCATCATACCAATCAAAGACCTCCATGAAAGACAAAAGTATATCCTCAATACGTTTTTCCGGAACAAAGCGTATACCTCATCACTACACCAAGCAATTATAACCAGTGATAAAAACTATACACCCTGTCACCTGAATGAACCTCTACCCCAACCAATACAAAAAAATAGAATGACAACCTGGCAAGATAAACCAATACATGGGAACTACCCCAACCAACTGACCAACAGCAAAATAAATAAAGTAGAATCAGTTAAGTGGTTAATGAACGGCAAATTATTCCCAGAAACAGAAGGCTTATTAGTATAGATGCAAGACGGAGTCACACCAACTAGAAACTACAGGAAAATAATACTGAAAGAAATCGGAATTACAGATTCATGTCGCCGATGTAACCAAACCAAAGAAACTCTCGAGCATATCATTGGTGGTTGCACACAGTTGACCCAAAATGATTACAAAACTAGACACGATAACATGGGAAAAATAATACACCTGGAAATTGCAAAATCACTGAACTTCATTAAGAACCCCATACCACCAGACCATCTGTATAAACCTCAACCAGTCCTGCAAGACGATTTGAAAGCAAATACTTTGTACTGGGACAGAAGCATTCTCACTGACCGAACAACAATTCACAACAGACCTGATGTCATCCTTTGGAAAAGAAAAGAATCAAAAGTGTATCTCCACGATTTTGCTGTCGTAAATTAGAACAATCTAGAAAAAACAAAGAACGACAAAATATCAAAATACCAACAAGTAGCCTTTGAAGTAAAAAAACTCTGGAATGTTCAAGAAGTGATCGTAGTGCCTATCATTTTATCTACCCTAGGACTAGTACCCCAATCCCTGGTCGACTCCATTATAAAACTCAAAATCAACACCAATGTAATAAGTAGATTGCAACACAGCGTCCTTCTCTCTTCAGCCCACATTACCAGAAAGTTCTTGGACCTGAAATAGATTCTTCCTCCCAGCAAAACTTGATTTAATAATCCACTGCTTAGAGAAAAACCAACACAAGTTGAGAGAACTAAATAATAATAATAATAAAATAAAAATGTTAAATGGCAGGTGAATAATATCCAGCGGCAGAGCTGAGTATTAGAGAAATGTCGAAATAATAATAATAATAATAATATCTTCAAACAGTCTCGATGATGCCGGAGAAATTTGGAAGTTCGGCGCTCAGTGGCGCCTTCAAGTGGAGAGCGAGTGTTCCCATGATTCCCATGATTTGGAGAATATCTTCGGGCTGAGCGCATATATTGTGATGAACGTTTCTATTTTATCTCGAATGCAACTCTGCAACTTCGATTTAACACTTTATTATATTGAAAATCTCACAAGATGAAATTACGTGGCGGAGGTACTTACAGTTAACTGTAGCGACAATTGCAAGGGAAATACATAGTTGTCATTCTTTCGCTTCTCTAGGATCGAATGAGATTACATCATTTCATTAATTTGTTTATATTTCTGTATTAATTTGTCATTAATATTACAAAATGTTGGAATAAAATCATTTGAGTCTGAATCAGACATAAATAAATACTTTTTTTTGCCGATAAAGCAGTTATAAACTGCGTATGACCAGTTGGAGGACAATAACCTAATTTACACTCAGACAGCAAGCAAGGTACACTTCCACCAATTCCGATCAAAGGTTCTAAGACAGTGGTGGATTAAAAAGATAAGAATTCACAGTTAGGTACACGTATTATAATATCAACAGAATACCAACAACCATATTAATCAATAGTTAGATTAATGTAATCACCGCGTTCATTGTGACCACATATAACTTTCTATTTCATACTATACAGAACTTGGATGGTATTTTCGATGTTTCAATAATAATGAAAAAAGGGATAAAATCCATATATTTCGGAATGATTAATATATATTTAAAATTGTAACAATGGATCATTTGTAATTCCTCCAAATTCGAAAAACCTTTTGCACAGGTGGCTGAGCGAACTTCGAAAAACAAAATTGCCAATTACCGACAGGAGCTAAAAAATTGGCACATGACCACTAACTGAATAAACATGTCTCTCAGAATATAATTTTTCATTAACTGACACTAGGAATTCATAAAATTTTGACCAGATAACTGTATTGGTTCAGCAGAAAACGATATTCTCTGACGGATGGAGGCGCCACCGCTGCGAGCTGCATGACCAAGATAGGGAAATTCGGATGATATGTCGCGACAGTATGATATTAGAGTGCGGATTTACAACATTAATTATCCCAGTTTTGCTCGTTAATTTTGTTGTGATACGATTATCCCATCGTAGTAATTTAATGTAAGCAAAAATACCTCTTTTATATACATAAACCATGATACTTCCATACTTAGACCTCAGATCATACAACCTAATAGTAACATCTTGCTTTTTAATCTGAATTTCGCAAAAGTATTTCTTAGTGATCATCTACAATACAAAAGAATATGCCGCTAACATTTCCTCTCTCTCATATTTTCCTCTCCGCGAGTCAGGACAACGCCGCTTATAAAATGTATCGAGCATGCAAATAATATATTTGAGTCATTTACGGGTTAGAAAAGGAGAAGTTTCACATTTGTCTTTATAGAAGATAGCCTTGAAGATATTTAAGCAAGGGTGACCAAAGAACACTCCAGATGAAATCGGCTATCTACCACTACTTTAATTTTCCCTCTGCTAGGATACATGGAGAAATGTTGATCAAGTGCATTTTATTGGCTTTTTTGTGTTAGTTTAAGTGTGTGATTTAGACACTTTTTTATCTCCGTGCACAGTACCTCGTGACATCGTCGCTGAGGATATACGTGACGTCATCGCGGACTTAGAATCGGAACGAGACAGGAAAGTGGAAATCGTAAAGCCACCCGCACATAAGGCAGTGACGACTCACATGTCAAACGACAGCTGCACAGTAGAGATAGAGGTTTTGCTCTTTTTTGCCACAGAGCACTCGGTGAAAGGGTTTCCCAAACATCGCAAGGAATATCACTCATGTTAAAGAAAGAAATATTCAACTGTAAATAAAGAACTAAACGGTTCCACAAATTTTTTTGTATATTCATACGTTTCTCAATAGCTTCCTTAATGTCAGCGTTCTCTTGTCTGGAAAAATAAACTTATAAAAGGATCAGTGTTACGCAAATATATATTACAAACATCAAAATCATGAAATGCACTGCGAAAATTTGTGCCGTATATCCTTTGTCTCCCATAACTTTTATCCGGTAAAGTCTAGTTGATTTCGGGGGTTCCTGCCTCACTTCGTGTGAGTGCCCTCCGGCTTAATCTGTGACCCGAAATACGGGTACTCCAGACTGGTAGTATTCCCGACCTGTGCGGAAACATTGAAACGATACATAACTTTTGCGTTTTGAAATGGGTGCATATAAAACTTTTTTTCAAGATATCCCGATGTGTTTTATTGAGAACCCATTTACGAGATATTTCAGTGCCAATCGCTTTTGCGTTAGGTATTCCTTAGGAGGACGAGGGGCGAAATGATTGCGAAAACTAAGCACCAAAATCATTCCTTCAAATGTTAGGGAGAAATCCTCTCTTGTGTACAGACTTCATAAACCTCCACTCCAGAAGCCGAGATGAAGAAAGAACACACTCTTTCGAAAATCGTATTCAATTTCAGTTAAGGAATTCCAACGAGGACGGGTACTTGTATTAACCCACTGTAAGCACGATCTGTGATCTCCCGGTCGGGTATGCAACACACAGCACGCACTTAATGAGCGGGACGTATTCGACATATTTGTCTAAACTTACAGTTGATATATAGGAAGATAGATCAATTTTTAAAAATTAGAAATACTCCATAGCGGAAAATCTACTAAAAATATAATATATATTATAAATGTTTAATATGTCAAGTTTCATGATTCTTAAGTTTTACCATTTTATGAATTGAAGTAATACGAAAAGGATAATTTTAGAATATTTTCTTGACAATAAGATGTGTATTCATGATGCAACAAAAGTCGTGGCTTCATCTCATTATCAAACTTTATTATAAAAAATTATCTTAAAAACATATTTATAATGCATTTAAAATTATTTTTAAACAAAAATAAATTTACAAAAAGCTTGTCTATATCAATCAGATACAATAAAATCCAGAGAGTATTTATGCTTCGGGGATATCACCAAAGCGAGCGATGGATTTGTTATTTCTCGGAAATTTCATCTCACATTCGGCATTGTACATTCAACGCTCTGCAAAGTAATCTCCTTGACTTCAAAGGGATGGAACATATATTTACATCCTCTACTAAATATACATCCTGTACTAAATATCCTTTACACTTCCACCTCCATTTACCCCTTTCGAAGTCACGTAAAGGATGAATTATTCTATGTGATTTGCTAAAATTCAGTTATATTTTTGCGTAGAACCTCGTTCATATTAAAATATAAAGAAAATTGGAAACTAATTTTCTTTTGTTTTATTCAGTAAACACTTGAGTTCATTTTTGTAAACAGCAAAGAGTATCTAGTGTTTATGATTTCCTAAATATTTCTTAAGGAACACACATTAAAACAGAAAAAAACCTTTTTATTAATTGTAGTATACTTCAAATATCATTTCCTATATTCACCATATAGGAATTAGAAATGGACGAAACCTAAATAAAATAATAAATAAAAAACCTTTTTGAAAACAAGCTTTTTTTTTTCAACTTTGTACTAAAGCGAATAAATAAGACAGTGACAAGTTGGAAAGTAAGTACTTGACGAAGTATGTATTTTATTTACGAATCGCGCAACAAGCTTTTTGAAGACAAATAATTCAACATAAAATATCAAATCATTTTTATCGATAAAGCTAGTAAGTACGTTTATATTTATTACGATCAACTAATGTGAAATATGTATGGAGGCTTTAGCATTTGACATTTCATTACTTTGCTTAAAACAACTTACTTTATTCGCTTTAGTACATCGCTTAAATAAAAGCTTGTTTTTAAAAAGAATATTTATTTATTATTTTATTTCACACTTTTCAGTTTTAGAATTTATTTATTTATTTGTCATAATAATAATTCTTCCTCGTTCATTTAAAATACTCCAAATACATTTTAAACTTGTATTAATATAAATAAATATCATAAACGATATAGCATCCGTGAGATACACCTTCCGATATCATAAACATCTTTTGAGAAACGATCATGATGATAAGAAGTTAAAGCGAAAAGCGTAAGTTATGCAATGCGTTATATTGACTTGCATGAGAGAGACGGATTGTATTTCAGGGGAAGCTTCCCGTAAATAATTCGCTGCGAGTTATCTCGGAATAAAATCGTTATTAAAAAATTTGTTTTTAAGTTTTTATTAGAAATAAACATCATAATATTGCACTGTCAGAGGGTTTATATATGTGTGCCAAATTTCAATTTTAATCCAATCTGTTGAGGGGATGTGGATTGAAATTCAGTTGCAAGATTTGAACCAAACACACGAACTAACAAGTGAAGTTAAATAAAAGCTTGTAAAAATGTAACCGTCACATTCTATTGATACCAGTAAAGGTAAAATTCATCTCAGTTGGAATTTTATAATGATTAAGTTGCATACAGCTATCCTCAATCTCAATCGTCTCTTGTCGTGTGGTGCATTAATAGATGAATTTTAAATTTTAATAGTTCAAGCGTTGCTTTGCAATTTGAAATTTTATATTGTGTACTAGACAACCCAAAGTCCAAAAATAGTCGTATCTAACACATGATGATGTAAAAAGGTGAAATTCTATACTTGACTGATTACAATTATAATAAAAATTTGAGAATAAGAAAGAGAGAAAGAAGAAATGATGAGAACAAGAAGGAAAGAAGAAACAGAGAGAAGAAGAAATATGTTGGAAGAAGGTGTAAAATGGATCAAAAAGAAAAGTGAAAGTTTCTGATCAGATTTCATCATATTTTCAGAGATAAAAGAAACGCGATCTTTCGAACTTCTTTTCCATTGAGAGGAAACCCGCTGTCGAAGCGCCGGACGCTTGCAGCGTTTTCTCGAACTGCCTGCAACAGTTGCCTTGTGGTTTCCGAAGGGCATAATAGAACAGCCGAAGGAGGGAGGGGAGGCGTTAGATCTGAGATTCTAAGGACGAAGCCATTGTAGACTGTACGACACAAACACAATGCTACGCTTCAATGCGAAGATCTGTGGTTGATGCTTCGCGACCTCTCGACGCACGGGAACTAATTCAGTTCAATTTCAGACACGAAAGGTCGCTCTTAGGTAATTGCTAACCGTTCTCTTCCTCTTTCTAAGATAATCGAAGATTACAAGAATTAGGTGATAAACGCTTCCATTACTAGTTGGACTTTGATAAGAAACAGAATTATACTAAATTGACTAAGCAATGTTATAAAATTTTAAGATGTATTATGTACTTGGTAATTGTGGACTTTAGCAACATTATCAAAGAATGATAAATTAAAAGGCGTTTCTATGTTGCTCATTGTTTTATTGGTATAAAGCTTTTTCGGCTGCATAGCAGCCATTGCTGTAACATACACTGAAAAATATAAATGTACATAAAATGACAATAATTAAAATAGAAACATAATATGAAAGTATACAATAATTGAGTGAAACAGTATCGAAAGAAGANAAAGAAGTGTATTTTTGGTTGTTGTTGAAATAAAGAAAGGAAAGAACAATGAAAAATGAATAAAAGAAAACAAATACAGAGTGAGCAAACCGACAAAATTACGTACCGGAGTATTGAGGAATACTCCGAAGTGGAGTGTATGCTCTCTCCTGCAGTGATTGTCCCCCCGTGTATGTGGGGCAGTCAGGACAAACAAAGGATACAGGAACACATAAATGCATGGAAAAATAACACTACAGTCTCACACTTCGCCAACCACCTAGTAGAAAACACACACACACATTTAACATTGAAAAGGATTTTTTATTTTAGAAGTAGAAAATAGATTTTGGCCCCGGATTAAATTAGAAATTTTACATATCCATAGTATTTTAAAAAACAACATTTCCCTATTAAATGAACAAATCCCTGAATTTCATTCCCCTCTCATGATACTAGCCTTCAAATTCCTTCCCTCTCACCCCCAACTCTCCAGGACACTGCACCCCATTCCCAACAGTTAAAACCCTTGGAAATTCTTTCCGTCTTCTGCAGACAGTTCCTGGAAAACTCCGACAGCCCCTTTTTCCCCCCGCCCACCCCGCAACACCCCTTCACTTTCCATATAATGACCTCCGTTCGGCGTACTCTGCGCATTCGCCAAAAATATTCCTCAATACTCAGGTACGTAATTTTGTCGGTTTGCTCACTCTGTATTTGTTTTCTTTTATTCATTTTTCATTGTTCTTTCCTTTCTTTATTTCAACAACAACCAAAAATACACTTCTTTCGATACTGTTTCACCCAATTATTGCAAACTTTCATATTATGTTTCTATTTTTATTATTGTCATTTTATGTACATTTATATTTTCAGTGTATGTTACTGACGATGGCTGCAATGCAGCCTAAAAAGCTTTATACCAATAAAACAATGAGAAACAGAGAAACCCTTTCAATTTATCATGTATTATGTAGTTATATGAAATATCTTTATCCACTTTTAATTATATCAATATTGTGTCAATGTCTGTACAAATCAAAGAAGTCTTAAAAGATTTGGTAGCACTAAAGTTTCACTCTTTCCAGTGCTACTGAATTGTGGTTTTTTAGGGCTAGATTTGAGGACCCTTTGGAGCCGGTTCAAATACGAGGCGAAACCACCTTTCTCACGTTCTTCAATATTTATACGATATGTGTGACCACTCCACAATAAACATACTTCTTATTTGCAATCTTCAACAAATTACCTTTACATAAATTCTTCTGTTTTTTATTATTTAAATTAGTTTTCTAAAGTATGTCGTGTTTGATTCATAATTACTGCGCCTTTTTCTGTTTTTAATTCTCTAAACATGTATTTTTAAATATACTTTTTTTATTACTTTTTCAAAAATTAATTCATCATAATTAAATCTTTTAAGCCAGTTAAATTCTATAAACTGGTTACCTAGGCAAAGTTTGAATAAAAATTAAACATAACACTACTTGCAGATGATGCTGATACCCATTAGTTTATAGCAGAAGACCGTCCATTGTAGATCACATCCAGTTCAAAAATGTTCGAATGTGTGAATGTTGAACATACTCGGTAGCAAATAACTCTTGCGGTTATATTTTCACCATTCGTGGTCATGCGTATTTGGGAATGTCAGTGTGAAGGCCTTTGTTCTCCACCCATTCTATTGACTTTTCAGCGCGTGAAAAGGTCTTTCACGCGACGCACTCGCAGAAATAAATTTCGCTGTTGAAAGGGTCTTTAGAAAGAGTCACTTTTAGGGCTTCATTACTAGTTTTCAAGGGCTTTTCTCAACAATGATGAATGAAAGGAAATAGATGTGACCATTCACTTAACTGGCGTCTCCGGTTCTTTTCGAGAACAATCTTTAGGGAGAATAAAAGCGGGGCATTGACGCCAACCATTTTGCTCTTCATAATACAAGATGAATATGTGATATAGTACGAATAATATTAATTAAATTTAGTGCTATTAAATTGTAATTCTGCGAAAATTAAACTTCTATAACTTCTGAGGAAAACTATCAGAACTCTGTGTTGACGGGGATTTGAAAAGAAACTTAAAATAATAATTACAGGACATTCTGGTATTAAACCATCTGTCAACATGTCTGAATTTTCCTTCGCTCATCTTGCCCGGCGTCTCCCTGGGTACTTATAAAATAGTCTAAATTAAAATGTTAATATAAATATTTCTCTACTTTCGTGGTATTAAATTTTGACTACTGTTAATTTCAAAAATTAAAACAAACACGAAGAACTCCCACAAAATAAACAGAGTTCCGTATTGTATGATTATACAAACTTAATCCGATTTTTTGAATACGTGCAGAAGGAAAATATAACTTACAAAGAAAGATTAATAATCGAAGCGCGTAGTTCTGTGGTTTTCGTTTCATATTCAGGTTATGAACTTCGAAGCAATGTTCTTCAATACCCTTATTTTGGTTTAGGATTCGGTCACTTCGTTCAATGGATTATCCCACACTCGTAAGGTAATTGAATTCCGGTTTACACATGAGTAAAATTCGTAGTCATCTGTCATGCGACCGAAGATTCACATCAACTGATTACGGGTCAATTTTAATTGTTTTTCTGTTCTTGTAATTCATCAATATTAATCATAATTCGAATTTTCATTTCAATAACCCGTAAAAAGATAAGTTTTAAATTTCAAAAAGTTAAATTGAGTAATTTTACAACTTCTATACCACAGTCATTCACATTAATTCCCTTTTATTACTGTAGTTTAACTGTATCCCTCTCACAAATTTCCTAACAGTATTTTGGTCTTCCTAACGTTATTAAAAAATAGGTCAATATCCTAATATATCATGCATAAATCAAAAGAATAAATAAAACAAACTCTTTGCGAAAATAAAATAATTATATTTCATCATAATGTCCAATCCCTTTCAAACAAATTGACAGACATTGAAATTCTGGTACACGAAAATCGATTCGATTTGCTATGCCTCACAGAGCATTGGCTTTCAACTAACAACATCAACGATACTGCTATTTCTAATTATTATTTAGCAAGTTCTTACTGTCGGCAAAATTTTAAAGGCAAAAATCCCCACGGAGGTACGTGTAT
>NNCF01128849.1:309518-343712 GCA_002313205.1 Laupala kohalensis | reverse complement strand
TCAACCACTCTTTGCCAAAAAGGACCATGTCATTCGGGAATCGTTCTATATAATTCCCTGTCCAAGAATATAAAAGATATTATGAAATTGAATCTCCTCAAATCCGCGGATAAAAACTACCTCCTGGACCAGTGCTTCTACACTGTAAAAGAATTTATTGTTTTTAATAAAAGTTAAATTCGTCTTGTACTTTATCACGCCATAGCTGAAGTACTTTTTAAATAACTTATAACAATTTCAAAAACTATTTCTTGCATGATTGTGTTGTCTTGTGGCTCATATTAATTTAATTTTATGTATATTCAACATTGGCACAGTTGTATACATTAATTCTGTAGCCCCATCNGGTTGTGTACATTAATTCTGTAGCCCCATCCTGGCCCGGGTTTTTCTCCATTTTTCCTTCGGGTAGAGGCGGATTTCTTATACAGGTTCTCTAGGCTTTTTTCCAGGGGCGTGTTTATTGTGACAATAAATCTTGAATTTAGTGTTTTTTCAACTCTTATGATTTTTAAACACTATACTCAGAATAATCTATAGTTCGATAATAACTTGTACATGTAAATTTACAAACATATTTGCGTTAAATTACAAACATATTGACATTATATATGTATTATAACTCGCAGCTAACGTTTTATCTTATCTAGGAACTTTTGCTGAAATTTTTGAATCCGCCTCTGCCTTAGGGCCCTTGATCGGAATTGACGGGATGGTCCCTTGCTTGCTTCCGGAGAGTAAATTAGTTTATTATCCTCCACGTGGTCATAAGCAGTTTGTACTGCTCTTTTGACAATAAATTTATTATTAGTTCTCAGAAAATATAACAAAAGGAACATATCACTTTTATTTAGACTCCCAAATACAATTGAGTTGCATTCATGCACATTGTATAAGATTATCTGACAATAAAGCACCACAACTAATATTGCATTTAATTATCTTACATTGCCCCAGATATCAATTTCATTATTTCTCCTCTTTCTTTCGTTATCGTCATGTCGTAGAAATAAATGATTTCAATAGCAGGGGACAAACAAGGTAATTTAGTATTCTTTATATCACATTTTAGGAATCAACATGATTGTTGATATTTGTGTAGATAAACATAATGATTAGATATTAATCATGGTTTTTAAGGTAAATATAAAAATCAGGGAAGCAGTTGATCAGATAACACATACACAATTAAACATTTACTATTGTAAGTAGTAGGTTCCAGAATTCCATATTCCGGGTTATTTTGTAAGAAGTTATTTTAACAAACGAACGAGAATGAGAAAATATGAATAAAAACAATCTACAAATCTATAAAAAAACACAATTAAACAACCACATCATTTATATTTAAATTTCAAATCATTTCTTTGTTGGGTTTATGCTGGTCATAAGATGAAACTTTCATATTATAGTAGGATTTCATGTTTTATTTGGATTTAATGTATATAAGGATATATATTAGTAGGATTGAGATGAAATAATACCACTATAAAATGCATCGATCCAGAAGACAAACATAATTTTGGAGAGCGATCGCAATAGCAAAATTCAGCCACCCATAACACAATTATTTTTCTACGCGTGCAGAGAAAGCATACTTGAATAATGGTAATATCGTTATTAAATGTACAACATAGAAATCTCTTAGATTACGGTGAACCTCACCGCCGGGTTCGAATCCCGGTCTCGTCTCCCATTTTCATTCGACGTAACATGATTAAAAGTACAACATATTATGCACTTAATATAACGTTAAAATCAGACGATCTTCCTTACTCGCATTCACATCGACCTGAAAATTAAATATTTTCGGTAGATTTGATTTGTTTTCATCTCTACGTATTTTTGTGGTTTTAAAAATACGGTTCTTTTGTAAGACAAAATCACTTTCCAGAATATTTTCTCTTTAGTTTTGTTATTATTTATTTGTTTTTTTAATACAAGAAGAAAAAATCCTATTTACGGGAAAGCAACAGACCACAGAAATAAATATATCGTTACCGAAATACTTTTATGGTTTTGGATTTATTATACCCTTCTGACGTTAATTTTTATAGATAGGTATTTTTTTCCCTTATGACTACTTTTTCTTGTAAGTTTATTAACAGACTCTGGTTTTGAGAAAATCTTAATAAAAGTGGAAACGCCGGCAGTCAGACATATATTTTAATGAGCAAAACACAAGTTCGTTTTCTTATAAATGATAATTTTTTATATTTTGGTCATCACTTATAGCTTGACAGATTGTGTGCGTTCCCACGGTCTATTGGCCTCTATGCCATTCAAGAGTTCCTTTGGAAAGAGAAGAGAGTGTGACCAGCCTATTTAATGGGAATTGAAAAATAGAACATTACAAGAAGTAATTCAAACCTAAACAATAACAGAACAATTAAATAACAAGAATATGATTAAATCATTAATCTACATCTTAATCAAACGAACAATATTCTTTTCTTTATGATTAGTTAATGTAATTAGTAGAAGATTCTACTATAGAAAAATGTAAGTTTATTGGTAGTTTATTATTAAGAGTTTAAAAAAAAATATGTTGTTCGTAATGAGGACGTGCATGAAACTGCAGGTTTCGAATAAGGAATTCAAAAAACTGCCATTTATCTTCATCATAGGTTTCACTGCGTGGAAAATGCATACTCCTTTCTTGCAATTCAAATGCAAAATCAGCAAAATTAAATTTTTGTTTTTCGACTTGGAAACCGAAAATGGTTGCTGTATAAAGTGTAAGAAAACTTGTGTCCGGCGATTCTATCACCCAAAAAAGTATTTGAAGAAGCTAGACTGTTTTTTGTAACAAATATCTCATAAAAATTGAGTTATGTTTTAAATAAAGTTTATAAAATATCCATCTAATTTAAATTCCTATCAGGACATAGAGAAAGTGGATATAACTATTTTGAGTACTGAAAATTGTGCTCCAAAAGATAAATCTAGATGCTACATTACAAATATTTTTAATCAAAACATTGGTTAGTTATAAATTACACAAATTAAACCATATCAATTTTCTACTCAATATCCTTATTAAAATGAAGATTACATAAATCGTAACAGTTCAGTATAACAGTGATCTGGTGTATAATCATATAACACTATTTCTGGTAACTACAATGCAACAGAGTATATTGCATAGTTGTCATAGAAATTAAAAACTCTAGAATTGTTTTCTTTATTTTTATCATGATTCTCTGTATTTTTTGTAGATTGTTTTCTTCTTAACGGAATATTTAAGAATGTATTCATAGGGAAATTTCAATTTAAAGAACTAAATATAATTACGTCATGAAATATATAAACGATCATTCACAACGGAACAAACTAAAAATACCGTAACAAACGACTTCATGTGTCGCAGTTATTTTAAAGAAATGTTGATCAAATGTATTCAAGTATACGCAGACGTCTTACACTAAGGAAATGTATCAGCACAATGGAGATTGCACTTCGAAAGTGTTCCAATTTTATCTCCTTCAGTTGCTAGCAATGTTGCCAGATTCGCCGTAATACGACGTTGCAGAATTGCCAATTTCTCAGCGTATGTTTCTGATTTTCCTAAGCAATGTCAGAGCGTTATCGCGGATGTCGTTCATTACAGCTACCAAACAGATATTTCGAGCTGCTTTATGGTATAACACAATCTTAAAAATCTGTACGCAAATGTTACCGAGAATCGAACCAGCATAAGAGCGACAATAAAGGTGCAGTGGAGCATCATTTCTCTCAGCCACATCTCCTACGGTCTTTAATGAGAATGAATACGCAACTTGTAAAGTAAATACATCTTTATTGTAGTTTGATTGCATTAGACACAGTAGAAGTGCACCAGAAAATGAATCGTAGCCGTTTTATCCCAATTATACTTAAAAAGGTCATAAGGTGTCACTTAAATCAAACAAAAATTTAATTTTGCTTATATTGCATTTGATATGTAAAAAAAGAAGTACGCTTTTTCCACATAGTAAAACCTATGATGAAGATAAATAGATAAATGGTAATTTTTAGAATTCCTTATTCACAACCTGCAGTTTCAGCGCGTTCCTCATAACAAGCAAAATATAAAAATATCTTAATAATAAACTACTAATAAACATGTATTTCTCTGTCGTAGAGTATTTAAACAATTACATTAACTTTATATTAATAAGCAAATTTTTTATTGTTTGATTATGATATATGTTAGCGATTTAAGTACATACTTATTGAAATTTTTAAATGTTTTGTTTGTGTTTCCATTTGAATAGCTTTTTGTAATATTCTATTTTTTAATTCTTTCTAAATACGCTAATCACACTCCCATATCTCCTTTTAGAAGAACACTTGAATAGAGTGGAGCGCAGTATATCCTGGGATAGGAGACAATCTGAGAAGTAAAGAGTGATGACCAATATATACATTTTTATCATTTATAAGAAAGCGATCTTGTGTTTTATTCATTAAAATATTCGTCTGACTGCCAACATTTCTAGTTTTAGTAAGACTTCCTCAAGGCTAAAATTACTTACATCGGGTCTGTATCTTAACTTACAATAAAAAGTAGTCATAAGGAAAAAACAACCTATCCAAAAAATTAACGCCAACATCATATTATAAATCCAAAACTTTAAAAGTATTTTAGTAATTCGATATATTGGTTTTTGTGGTTTTTCAGTTGGTATCATATATCGTATCATTCATGAGTTTTAGAGCAGATTCTTTATAAGTTAATTCTAAATGCTATATTGTTATTACATTTTATGAATATATAGGTTGGATTAATTAGTTTTAAGTTTTTCTGTTTAATGAATATATAGGTTGGATTAATTAGTTATAAGTTTTTTTGTTTCAAATTTGCGAATTGTTTTGATACCCATTTTTTCTCATTCTTGCTCGTTCTTTAAAATCATAACTTCCTACAAAATGACACTGAATCTGGAATGCTTGAATCTTTTAGTCACAATAACTTTGTATTTAATTTGTATTGTTATCTCAATTGCTTCCCTGATTTTTTATGCTTACTCTTAGAATCAAGTTTAAGATCTAATCAATATACTTATCACAATATGAACAATCATATTGATTCGTAAAATGTGATATAAAGAATGCTTCAGAATTACTTTGTTTGCCCCCTGCTATTGAAATCAATGATTTCTATGGCATGTCGATGATAATGAAAGAAAGTGGAGAAAATAATAAAACTTATATCCAGGACAATCTAAGATAATTAATAAAATACAATGTTAATTGCGATGTTTTATTGTCTGATAATCTTAGATATGGTGCATGAATCCAACTCAATTGTATTTGGAAGTCTAACATTAACATTCATTCATGTTACATGAAATTGTTTTCTATAATGCTTCATTTCCGATTGACATCTAAATATAGTATAAAAGAACTTAATATCATTTGAAATTAATATAAACAACACACATTAATTGATGCCAATGATCTTAAGTTCTTTGCGCCACTGAATAAAATTCACAGGTTATGAGACTATTTATAAGTAATTCATGAATACGTATCTCACGAAATTCATACGATAATTTGCGATGGTATTCAAATCTGATTAAACAATATCTATTTTACAGTAAGAAGCAAATCATTTTACGGAAAATTTTAATTTGTTTTGTATTCCCAAGGACTGCGTTATGAGACAACAAAACATGAGACGTCATTTGAATATAGAGGATAATAAAGTTTATTGTAGTTAAGAAATATTGTTCTGAAAGTCCAAGATGTGTGTAATACAAATTTACAAAATATTTTTTCAATAACGACGTAATAATACATTTTCTGTCGTTACTAATTAAGTATTAGTCTTCTATTGGTCCTCTAAATATAGAAACACTTTCAAGTTTGTCTACGATTTGTCGAAAGAAAATGAGGATTTTTTCCCCCGTCGCAGAGGTGTGGCGTTGCAAACCTAAGAACTCCAAACTGGGAAGAGCGCGGGACTTAGAATATTTTCGTAAGCCCTTTTATATTTCCAGAACGTTACGTGCGCGATAGAGAAATTTATAGTAAGATTATGAATACTATAAATTATGTAAAATTTAGAATACTAAGCAATAGTCTATGTAATATGTTTTTTCTTGATAGTTTTTCACGCTTTTTTGAATGATATATTATTCGGATAAACGGATCAACTTGAAGGAATTAATTTATTTATAACTATCATATTTTTGTGAAGTACGTATGTTAAAAATTATATTGCATGAGCTCTGAATGAGATGAGTCCTCGCTTTACCGAGAATCGAGATTATAATAATACATATTCTCCAACAAATTTTAGGCAAACCAGTGATAGAAATTTATTCCATACCAAAGCAATATCAACAGTCTGTCTTGTTTAATATTATTCTTTTCAAATAAAAAAAAGCAAACTTATTTATAAATGCGAGTTATAGAGTCTGTGTAAAATCTCATTTGTTGTTATTTATCAACTGCATAGCTTGAATATTTATCTACTAGATTTATTCTCAGAACTATCGAAATTTTTTTATATTTGGAAAATAATATAGAAAAAATGATATAGGTTAATTCAGGTTACCCAGCTGTGAAATGTACTCGGATGGCACGTATCTAGAAATAATAAATAAAGATATAATAAAAAGAACTCACGTCAGACAGGCCGAGGATAGGGAGTAGATCCTCGAATCAACCCCCAGTGCTGGAATTTCTTAGATAAATCGGCAAGTTATGTACTTAACGAAACAGGTTTGTCTAAAATTTATCCACACCACTCTCTTGTTTGTACGTTTATTAAAGAATTGTAGATATCCTGATTCATCACTAAATTTTCTGAGAGGTCCTATATATACGAAAAAAATCTTCTGTTGTACAATATGAGAATGTTAAAGATGTTTGGATGTACTTTATAAGTTAATAATAATAATATTTGAAATTCATGAATACGTATCACCGATAGAGGTAGCTGAACGCCAACTTGGATGTATGACCTCCCTTAGGGTCATGGAATGCGCGAATCTTTTTTAAAAGAAATCTACAAGTGTTCGTATAACAACAAATTTCTGTCTTTCTTCATTTATTTTATAATTAATTCAAAACCTTATTTAAATTATATATTGTGTTTTTTGCATCTTGTCAAACCTGTCATCAGCAAGGTTATTACAAGGTTAACAATTAATATCATCACTTTGAGTAGATGATCTTCATGAAATGTTAATTAGATTGTAATATATCACATAAAAGGTCAATTTTACTTTATTCCTTAACAAGCTTTTATTGAAATTCACGTGTTAGTTCATATGTTTGGGTCAAATCTTGCAACTGAATTTTAATCCACTTCCACTCAACGGATTGAACTGAAATAGGCACCAAATATAATCTCTCTGACAATGCAATATTTTGATATCTATTTCTAATAAAAACTTCTACAAACATTTTTTAAAAGAACTAAATTATTACGAGATCACGAGGCGAATTATTTCCTGGAAGCTTTCCCTAAAAAACAATCAGTCTCTCTCATACAAGTAAGTATAACGCATTGCATAACCCATGCTTTGCGTTTTAACTTCTTATATTATTATTACAATCGTTTCTCAAAAGAGGTTTATTATATCGGATGGTGTATCTCACAGATGCTATATCATTTATGCTATTTATTTACATTAATACAAGTTTGTGTTTAAAAGATTTTTGGGTATTAGAAATGAACAAGCAAGATTAATTATTATGACAAATAAACAAATTCTA
The DNA here is from genome assembly GCA_002313205.1 of Laupala kohalensis. Taxonomy (NCBI): domain Eukaryota; kingdom Metazoa; phylum Arthropoda; class Insecta; order Orthoptera; family Trigonidiidae; genus Laupala; species Laupala kohalensis. The sequence continues at coordinate 336,002 of NNCF01128849.1, read as the reverse complement.
GTACTAAAAAGTATAAAATAAAATATTAAATGATAAACCTTTTTAAATACAAGCTTTTATTTAAGCGATGTACTAAAGCGAATAAAGCAAGTTAATGTTTTTATTATAGTAATGCAATGTCAAATGCTAATGCCTCCATTCATATTTCACATTAGTAGATCCTAATAAAAATAGACGTACGTACTATCTTAGCGAATAGTAAATAAAATACATACTTCGGAAAGTACTTACTTACCAATTTGTCGCAGTCCAATGAATTTAATTGGTACCCGATTTTATGAACATTTCGCGCGCAGAGATTTTTGAAAACAAATAATTCAACATAAAATATTAAATAATTTTCAGTGATAAAGATAGTAGGCATATTATTATGATCTACTAATGTGAAGTATGGAATTACTATAATGTTTATAGTATTTGGCATTGAATTACTATAATGAACATTAAAATATTAACTTATTTTATTGACTTTAGTGTATAGCTTAAATAAAAGCTTGTTTTCAAAAGGTTTTTTATTTATTATTTTATTTAAATATCGCCTCTTGTCGTTACCTCCGTTGATGGCGTAACCGCGCAGACGAATATACATTATTGACAATTGTCTCTGGCAACTATTCTCACTCCGATGTTACAAGCCTCGGTAGTCATCTCCTGCACTTTGGCAATGTTATTGAAATGTCTTCCTGTTTATCGCTCTATCTAAAAATACATTTTTACCTAGTTCGTGGCTTGCTAGTTCAAAATCTTCTTTTCTCCTGTGTTTTGGATATATCAAGACACTGTCAATCTTGTTACTGATCACTGTCATTGTTAAAAATTTTAAAAATCAAGCCGAAATCATTCAATCTTCTGTTCAAACCCTCCTCCTTACTCTCAAACCTCACATCACACGGTCACGTGCTTTCTTTGTTGTCAAATATTGTGACGAGTTGGCAGGACTATTCATTTACATTATATTGCAAAGTTGGTGAGAAACCACATATGAGGTTTTTCGTATGAGGTCAGTGTTACTGTTTATATGCAAGTGAATTAATCATTTTGAAGTTATATAAAAGTAGGTTTATTCATAAATAAATAATTAAATTTATTGTCAAAAAAGACACTTACTTACTGTGTATGACCACGTGGAGAACAATAAACAAATTTAGTTTTCGGAAGCAAACAAGGGTCCACCCCATCAATTCCGATCAAGGGTCCTAAGGTAGAGACTGCTTCTTTTTAGTTGCAGAGCGAATAAATCGAGTTGTAATTTACCGAATTTTATTAAGAAGAAAAAACTTGAAAGACGTTACACAACGACGAACGAAGAAGGAAGAAACAAAACAATATCAGACTACAGATAAAGAGAAGCAGTGTTGCCACACACGTAACTACGAAAATAATATTACTTCAACAGAAACGGATTTACCATTTCAGCACACTCCTACCAAAAATTGTTTGGAAAGTGTTGTAAAATTATCATAATACCAACAAACTTGTATTTAATAAAACATACAAAAAAATTCAAACCAAAATGTTAAATACATTCATACAGTGACATATGTGCTCCTGATGACTCGATATCACTTACTATCATCGGTGGTGCCCAAAGGAGTAGCAAATTGAGCAGGGAGGGGAACTTGCTTCCGTCCTAATACAAACACAAAAATTAAATCAAATGAATACACACAAATATCGTTCAAAATCCCCGGGTGTTAATCATAAATCTGTTCAAGTAATTCTAATACGAATCTAACACAAATTTCATTAATTCGTAAATCTTAATTGAAAATAATGTATGAGTGGACGGATTTAATAAATTAAATAACTGTCTCTACAGAAGCAATTAATTAAATAGCGTATGTAGACCATTCCGGAAATATAAATAAAAAATCTCTACTAACTCTAGAAAATTTGACGCTTGAGGGGTTGGTGTCAGTTTCTGCTTACTTATTGCAGAGATAAGATAATGTACCTTTTTTTAATTCAAGACATTGCATTCCTCCTTGTTAAAGAAAACTGCTTGCGTCCTTGGTGGTAACCACATTTTTCTTTCATTTTATTTACACCATGAATAATTCAATATAATGTTATTAATTAATAGTATATGTGGTACTCTGCAAATAACTTATCTCGTAGTAAATCATCATATCGAATATCATGATATGTACGCTATGTTTTCATCGTTAGACATTCAATGACTTTTTTTTCTTTTTTTATTCTTAAGATTGTTTTAAAACATCATTAATAATCTTCATCCAACTATATTTTAATTACATCTGTAGAATTATAATTACTGAATAAAACAACCTTATTACACAGACTGATTTATTAACTATTAAGGAGACTTGTGAGACGTTTCGACCCCCACTGCGGAGCGTCATCAATTAAGCAATGAAAACCAATCACTGTATTGGTCGTACATTAGGAAAAGAGAAAGAGCTTACACAAATCAAAATCCAGAATCCAGAATACAAGGATAATGTACAGAATCAAGGAATAAGTCACAGAGACGACAACACTACACAGAATATTTACAAGAGGCAAATAAATAATGGAATGTCAGAAGTATTAAAGAGTATTAAAGAGTATAAAAATTGTATTAAATGATGATAGTCCACAGTGGGGATCGAAGCGTTGTGTAGTCTCCTTAATAGTTACATCAGTCTATGTAATAAGATCGTTTTATTCAATAATCACCCAACTAATATTATTATTTATTTGTTTATTTTTAATTCTACATCTTTAACAAAGTAATTATGTTAAATAATCTTGTCCCGGCTCTTTTAGTGGATATCTCTAACATTTTTTGAGTGGGAGTTACAAAAATCACCCAACTATCTTTAACCCATCCTTTACATTCCATACGATGACCAATTGAATTATATGTCTCTATATTAGGATCGTCTCGTGTGTGGCAGGTTGGCCAAGGAGCGCCTGCGCAACCACTTCAAATTCAGCAACCGTCAACTGCGTCGCAGCTGCGAGGCGGCCGTGGGTCGTCGCCCGCGTCGCCCTCTGTCTCCGGCACACCTCTTCAAAGGGCAGAGCAACGGAGCCTTCGGTGGCAGCGGGAGCGGAGGGCCCGGCTCCGACGCCGCCCCCAGCTCCATCACCCCCGCCCCCGGGGGACCAGTCACCGTCGACGACTTCCCGGACATTGCTCGCGACGCGCCTTTTTTCCCGCCCGATCTGACGTCTTCCTGACGAACTAGCAGCGATCCCTTGCAGTAAACACGGCATGCTCTTCAACACGCTAGTTCCTCTGGAGAGGCTGCTGTGAAAACGATTATTTCTATTTTTTTTGGGGGGGGTGTAATTAGGGGGTAATATTTTTGTGGAGTGTAATTTTTTCACTTTGAATCTTAAACTTAGGTGATCATTTCCCTGACTACAAAGAAAATTTGGCATAGGTAATCATTATGATCGTAATACTATGGATAAGCGGATTTGCCAAACGATTTTTCCATAGAAATTATTCTCTCTGTGACTATAGAGGTTTCATAATGGTTACATGCTTCACAAGCAAATATTTTATTAAAAAATACTTCGTATTTACCAACATCTTATTGACGGTTATTAGAGTTCAGGAATTGTATAGAGAGATACGTACTTTGGAATAACACGGCTGTACTATTGATATAATGTTTCATAAGACTCGTGTTTATTACAAATTCATTTGTGACTCTTGTTAACTCAAGAGATGGTTCCGAGTTATTCTAGTCAACAGAAATGTGAAGAAATGTAAATATTTATAGTAATGAACGTAATGTCCAAATCAGAGATTGTATTGAAGTGGTGTACATTTACTCAAACAAATATTTCCTCTACTACAATAAATTATTGTGACAGACAAGTTTTTATATTCCAGAAGAAAAATGCAGTGATTTAAGCAAAATAAGATAAAATTAATGTGAAATGAATTCAACATTGAATTGCAAATTTTAGTGAAGCATTACTGGACGTGATGAAATTAAAATGCTGCTTCAAAAGTGTTTTATTTTCATAAACAAGATGAGCGACACATCTCAGTACCTAGCTCCATAGTTTAGTCATATGAAACAAACAAATAAATGAATAGGTTATATGGTCTTGAACTCCATTGTTTATTATTTTATTTTATTTTTTAACGGTGTTCAAATTTGTGTCTCAATTAGCTCATTTTAGTGACAAATAGTTAAAAATTGCTTACTTATTGCTAGTATCTTATTCTCGTTGCAGCTATTGACACTAGTTCTCTCATGGCAACCTTCAATTAATGTCGCAAAAAATTAAAACTTAAAATATCATCAAACTCAGTGACCTTCAAATGACAAGAATGTCTAGGAGGAATACCTATCATATTCATCCAATAATTCTCATTGTACGCTAGATTAGCTACGTATATATGGTTTAATGTTTGCAAAACTATCTGTATCATATGTTTACGCCGTATTAAAAAAATGATTACATGTATAACTGTCATGGGTTGTTATAAATGTATTACTAGCTCCAGAAGTTTGTTGAATGTTCAATCTGATGTAGTGTTGCATGCTATCTGCTCTATAAAGTTACTGGCAAACCACATTACTGTTCTATTATGTTTATGCTCGTGTAATGAATGTGTGATATAAAATTATCGAGTAGAATAGTTTAGAGTAATGGTCATGCTGAGAATTTTTCATCTGTGTAATCACATACTATAATACATAATTACCGTTTAGTTATCAATGGCTTCGATTAATGTTGCTAAAAAGAACTCTTTGTAAAGTGGACAAGGGAGTACATCATCTGTGAAACCCACGTCTTTCAGAAATTAGAAAATCCTTATATGACTACCGAAACTTAAAAGTAGTCATAAGAATAACTTAAAATGCTACTCAATTGCTTATTACATGGTCTCCTAATAGCGTGCGTTTTTTATCGAGAGATGGTGTAAACAGGTGATTTTAACAGGAAGACAAATGCACAATATGGAAGGAAATATGAATTACTACATTGAACTAATAACTAGGATATTTTGCATAAATTTGCTATATATCTTGAGAGATATTTATATTTATAAAATCGTATTCGAAAATTTTCTACTCGGATATATTATGACGTAAAGTTTTCATGAATCTATAGTTAGGTAACTTAGCTATAGTATCAATATGCGCAAAATAACTTTTTATACATTTAGTGATCACGAAGTTGAAACACAAGAAGATGATTCCCGTAGCACATTAAACCGATTTTTCTCCTAATCTTGCTTCCTCCGAGTCAAGCGTTGGTGGCTGAGAATGAAATAAATATTTATCCAAGTTATACTAGTTGGAATTACCATCCAAACTTAAAAAATGAAAAAGAAATATTGGAACGTTGGCTTATTCATTTCTTTTAATTAAAAAAACAGAAAACATTTTTTTCTTTTGATCAAACAATATAAAAGTAATATTTTAAAACCCTAAAATAGATTTACCCTGCAAATTCCAAATAATGATTTTTTATCCACGAAGATACAATTTGATATGCACAGTATATTTCTCCTTTAGAAGTATGGTGCTTTTACATTGAGATGATTCTTAGCCTCATATATACACTATTCTTCAATAAATGATCAATAGGGTAATTAACATTCGAATACAACTATATCCCCTGAAGGAACATAGTTTGCATGTCTTCAAAACCAGAGCAAAACTCTTTTTATAAAGAATATTACCATTAAAATCGACAACGAGAAGCACAAACTAAATGTGAACGAAAATGTCATAAATCTAGTATACAACAAAAGCGTGAGAGAAGATCTTTAAAATTAGATAATGTTGCTTACAGATGAATTAAATGAATTTTCGATGTGTTGGTGTCCTATTCTAAGATGGATGTCTGTTGTACTATTTGTCTTGAGTGACGAGTATCTTCTTGCTCTTTAACTCGCCTCACTATTTGTTACACGTATGAAATATATATTTGAACAAACATTATAAGGATTAAGGGAATAAAAATTATTTTATGAAGAATTATTTTTGAATAAATAATATAATTTAATTCACAATATAAAAATTGTATTTTTTGTAAAAATAAGATAAAAATATTTTAGTTATATTAAATTGTATTAAATGTATTTATGTTAGAAAATAAAAATGTTTAACTGTTTGGAGCTCTTATTTTTCTCTTGGAATCACAAATATATTAATTTCGAAAATCCACATATACTTATGATAATTCACACAATTACAATTATGTGTACAAATTCAGCAATTATATGTAATTTCTCTGACCCGACGCTGTACGAACATAGGCCAGTCACTTTGCATAGTAGTATTTGTAAATGGGAAATGTAGCATATTATTGAAGCTTATCTACATGGAGCGATAGGAGGTAGGAGCTGGGTGGCAGGTCATTGTTAGTAGGTAGGCCGCTTAGCTGGGTTTACCAACAACTTGGCCCACGTGGAGGGGTTAGTAATAGTTAATGTTATTGATACTAGCAGGAGGTGGATAGAGGAAGGAAGGTTCAGTTATATGAACTGGGACATTCATGTGAAAAACTACCCACCGGGAATTGAACCCGGGATGACTTGGGGGAGAGCAATAACGCTACTACCCGAGCCACCAGATGGGTTTAGTCACTTTGGGTTGCAAATAAACGTTTCACGACGGCAGGGTATGAAATTAAACCCACGCGCAGAGTCGACAAAAGAATGTATGACTCTCCGTGCCTGCTATGACCCTGACCTCATCTTGAGTCCACACAAGAATGTAATCCGCTAAGATTACGATAAGAACTCGTAATCTTCTTAAATAAATTAAACTAATTAAATAAATAAAATAATTTGCCTCACAAACGACGTTCTTGTGAAAATACTCTTAAGAAATAAAAAATATTATACACATTTTACTTTTCAAATTAAATACGAGTTGTAAGTGTTGAATGGAATTAATTGAATCAGCCTTAATAGATCAATTAATTTAAGTCATAAGGAGAGGTTAGAGGGTATCTTTTAACCGCTGACATGTTTTCATATCTATTGTTGTCATTTCCAAAGAGCACAATTATGCATTCTCTCGTGAAGGATGAAATTTCATTCAGGTGCGGCAGAAAAATAATGACAACAATTCAATGTCCTGGTAAATAAGTAAAAATAGAGATTTCCAAAAAATTATTTGTTTCAGAGTACAATATCACAGTAAAAAATCATACTCCAGTGTAGTAATGTACAGGTGCATATTACAAAGAAAGTTTATATTTTTATCTGCTTCGTTGACAGATTCCAATCGTCAAATTTCGACTCTTCGGAAACTTTCAAATGTTTGAAAACCTATAAAATAAATATTGGAATAAGTATTAGGCTTCATACTTTTTGATTTTTGCAGCAGACGAACAGCTTTGACATCATACCTCTTCCCTGACGCTACTCTCCGTAAAGGGCCGGTCGACCAATCACAAACGTTAAGATTAACTGTCAATTTCGTAAGTTACTATTCACCCTAGTTATGTTTTATAAGCATATATCAAGAGAATAAGTACAACTATTTGTTCTTCGGTTCAAATATTGTTTCTAGAGATAACAGCTCCTCTGTTTACGTCCTGAAAAGCGAATACAGCGTACCATACGGAACAAAAATGGCCACTATTAGAAAACGGCTATAAAAAGTTAATTTTACCAGCTTTGGGTTCTTGACACTTCAAGTAAATAAGAGTAAAAATATTTTATACGACGTAAATGAGAATAAACATTTATTTCAAAATGGTCAAGAAACCCGTGTACTCATTGAGATGGATTAACCAAAATTATAAAAGTGATACAATATTTGCTGGTGTTATGTTAATACTATAACAGACGTGAAACTATTTTTACCGTTGGGAGTATGTTGAAATGCTAAATCCGCCTTTGCCTTAGGGCCCTTGATCGGAGTTGATAGGATGGTCCCTTGCTTGCTTCCGGAGAGTAAATTAGTTTATTGCCCTCCACGTGGTTTGTAACTGCTTTTTTTACAATTAAGTTTACTTATTTAGTTTATTTATTTATTTAAGTTTGTTCACATTTTAAGAAATGTCGTATAGTTCTTTTGTTTTGTGGAGGTTACATTTCTTTTCTAACAATATTAGGTAACATATTGCATAAGGAACTGCTAAACATGTACATAAAGAGATATAGAGTAGGGTGGAGATAAGATTTTTTCTCTTTGGAAATGTACTAGTATGGTACTATATACTAGTGAAATGCTTTAGTGAAGAATGAATATTCTTACCTTGCGGCAAATACTAAAACGTTTTGTGAAATTATCTTTTTAAAACTGAGGTATATCAAATCCTACACAATGAGCTATTTCGACATTGACGTTCGTATCTGCTCTGGTACTTTTGTGTCTCCCATTCTCAGGGAATCGGGACTTTTAGTGAGACGAAACGGACAAAAGATAAAGGATGAAATGGCCAAAACGCCAAAACTGCCATGAGGAATACATCACCGTCCTTCTTTTGTTGGAGATAAGATGCAGAGCCCTATTCTCGGACGTGGGTTTTCATTGACCTCGGGGATGGGGCATCTTCTTTAGTGGTACTTCATTTAAGTCGGACTTTATTATCCACGAAATGTGAAGGTGGGGGACATTAAGTTCGTATCTTTCTTATTTTTTCACCACATAAAAATGAGTTATAATAATTTCCATGAGCCCTTAACAAGGAGCATTAAAAATTTTAAGCGTATTTATTTGAGTTTTATTTCTCTAACCAAACATTTTTTTATTGGTTCCTTCTTTAAATATCGTAAAACGAATAAAATATACAAAAGTGAAATACTCTACAAGATATAGGAATTAATGTGAGAATACAGACATTTAATTCAAAATTTAAATACTTTAGGGGTATACAATTCACAGAAAAATAAGTTGTTTTCAAGGAAAGTTAGAAGATTATTAAGAAACAAAAACTGGGATGCATGAACACATATGACGTTCTTCACGTATTCACCTATTAGGGTGACGACCTACTTCAAAATACTCCCAAAAATCAAAATCATGGAACTTATAAAAACTTTATCAGTATTTACAAAGTTATAAAAATGTACAAAAAATAAGGTTTCAAAGCAAACATTAAACAACAACAAAATCAAACACCTTTCTGCAAAAACTATAATAACTTCCGATGACAGATTACTCCCACTAGGTACGATTTCCAAATTTGAATTTTCCAAATTCAAAGTAACAATGTTGAATTGCGCTTCTCTTCTCTAAATGCTTCTTGACCACACTTTCGCAAGAACTGTAACGTTATTCTTGGTAACTCCTCCAATGCGTAAATATGTAATGCAGATAAGAAGATATATCGCTCCTCCAGAAAGGACACAGAATGTAGAACTTTTATTGAAATTTTCAACAAAATAGACTGACATAAGGATACATTGTGAACAATACGGCTGGAATTCTTACGCTCTCATTATCGTCTACGAACATAGCAAAGATAGGACATAATCCAAGACTGATTTCCATACACGTTAACAAATATTGAAAAAATAGAGAAAGAAACAAATAAAAGGAACGCATATATTAGACGAAACAATTTCGGATTCCGCCTTCCTCCGTCACGTAGATTTTTTAGGATATTTTTGTGTGTTTCCCTCTCATTTTTTATTATCTGTTAACGCTTTTTATTATTAAACGACCATAGTGTCGCGTTGTTTTCAAAATTTACGCTATGTCAATTTGTTAGACAACTTTTTATTTCATTAGAACATAACACGACGTTGTTATGATGATGGACTACATAGTTTCCCGGTAAAAATAATTTCGAGTTATATTTCAACAAAGGAATTTACATAGTCAACAAAGGAAGGATTACATAGTCAGAAGTTAAGAAGTATATTTTAAAAACCGTAGATCATAAAAAAAATACTAAATTGACTCATTCATGAAGAGTAATGAAAGGTTTCGTTCACCATCTAAAACCTCATGTTACGTAGAAAGAAATATTTATTCACGGATACAGAGCATATTTTAAACTATGAACTAAGCCGTATTAGTGTCATCTAGTGAGGGACTTACTGCCACTTAGTAGCACGAGTTTGTGCACTCTTGAAAAATTAGAAAAAAAATAGTGAAATCGCGTTTTTTTTGGTGGGGCTTTAGGGCTCGTCAACATCGAGGTCATTAGAGCCCTTAAAACTTGTATAGGTAGGGAAAATGCTGTTACGCACTAGGGAGAGCCAACATGAGTCTCCCCGCGTGTGGGACTCGCCGAATGACTCAGCCATACCCACTAAAAACCCTCCTGAATTACAACTCAAAACTCAAATCCTAACATATCTCACGACTTTATTAAAAACATTTTAAAAAATTAGAAGAGGAAAGAGGAAAATGAAAGATACCCTAGCCCTAATAGCGTCGGGATCGAAAAGAACAAGAGGTGACCAAGGGAGATCAGGAAAGAGAAAGGAAGGAGCATGGCACAAGTAAGTGGAAGCAATGCCAGACTCAGCTCGGGGCCCCGTGTTTGCCAAACACGTACTTACTAGATGTTAGTCCCCTGGGGCGAGGTAGGAAAATGAAAGATACCCTAGCCCTAATGGCGTCGGGATCGAAAAGAACAAGAGGTGACCAAGGGATGAAATCGCGTTATTTGACCCAAGGTCAGTTGTAGATGACAAAACACTACAAGGAAATTTCTTATTTTTTGAAAATATAAGATGTCGGCTCCATTTTCGTAGCATTTTAAACAACGCCAAAACTATTTGTGCGAGTTCATTTTCAAAATTGTATTCGAGCGACAAAATTTTTTTTTCTGTGAATTGAAACCATGATTATTCCAAAAAAAAATTTTCCGGGAAGGATATCCGGACAGGGGAGACCCCCTTAGTACCACAAGTACCATCCATTGAAAATTCCTTAAAATATGTTTATGCATGGCTATCGCAGAGAAAGAAAGTCGACGTTTCTCCGCGTGAGTTGGGCAGAGCGCATCTCCTTTAAACTTGATGAGTCTCCAGGATTCATCTTGGCAATGGAATAGCGAACACAATGGCGGAGGAGTGATTATCCCACTCCTCTGCTCTAGAAAGAGTCGCTTTCAACTGCTCAAGAACGAGAAGACATCCCATGCACGAGAAGACAATATCATTGCGCTTTAATGGAAGTATTGATTCAATTTCCTTATCGTTTTATATTTTAATCTCAAAAATTAGATTTTAATTAAAACGACATATTTTAATCTGTCAGAAGTCTTTTTTATATGAAGAAAAAGGTATATTAAGTATGATTTCTTCACAACGCCTAAAATGTTAAATGATTTAGCTTTATATCTCAAAAAAACTGGAGCTACTACATGATTCATAATCTTCATTATCAGATGTGCCCCGCAAGTATCCAATATATTATTTCTACAGGTTTTTTCTTGTAATTATTCTTTTTTATGCGTATTTCTTTGCTAATTACAAAATTACATAGGTTATTTTCTGGCCTTCTTACGTGTTGTAATATTAAATTTGAACAATATGTTATTTACTAAAAATGTATTTAAAACTTCAAATTCAATTTGAGTCAGAATTGTTGAAGTAGAGATAAATAGAGATACAAACATTTACCAATGCAATAGAAAAGCAGCCATTTACTTAAATGTGTGCAAATTCATCATTTTATTTCTACCCAGCACACTATGCTACACTTAAAGTAGGAAACCAACCTTGGAGTCTATAAGTAAGCCTTGGAGCCTGGGCAGAGCCCCAAGTGGACGAAGCGAATCACTTACATGGATAACATGAATTAAAATAAAAAGCAAATGAATAAAAAAATTAATACGTAATATCGACAAAAACTAATAAAAATTTATTTTTGGCAAATTGTTTCTTTCTTCTAAATATATTAATTGCGTTTCTTTTTAAATTTCTATTGATTTCGAAAATTATGTTTATTTAAGAAACTTTCTAATTCTAAAAAAAGCAAAAATTAAATAAATCTGAGACTCGAACATCGAGTGATGTACCCGCTAGTATGTAATAGATACAAACGATAATACAAATGAAAATGAAGACGATATGCTTAGTTATCGAATTAATATTTGGAACTGTTCATAAAATTGTAAAAAAACAGAGAAATATAAGGTATCACATGGTAGGCGGTAGGAAAATATTACCATTATTTATCGGAAAAATAAAATAATTCCTCTGTGTTCAGCGTTTGTAATCAAGATGTCGTTAATTAAGTCTATCGCGTTCATGGCAAGGTAAATTTGATCCTGAGCAAATATTTGCGTACAAGTGACTTTGTAAATCAAATAGAGCATTACTATTGGAGAAGGCCAGCAATTCCATGTGTTTTTCTTACGACGGTTACTACATGGAGTGCAATATAATTGTGAACAAAACGCTTCCTTATCATAAATTTATTTTCTTTGCGAGTTTATTTATAAATGTAAGTAAAATGTTTACACCATTTTTATCATAAAATACTTTCGTTATTTTACGTACAATGTTATAAGCTAATTAATTCATGATGCTGATCTAGGGAAACAACACATGCATTCACATGTCACAGATTGATGGTCAACGTCACGTCTGACCTTAGAGGAAATTTCAGTCCAACCTCAACGAATTGAGTTCGTTGTTGTTGACTTTCGGAGAGCAAGCAGTTGCACATGACGCGAAGGCTTGCGGCGTGCTCGCTGGCCTAAACTTAATGCAGGTATGTGGACATGTACCTTTACGTCATGTGAAAACGATGTTGAACACGTGAAAATAACTGATTAATTGGGGTCAGTGAAAATTTCGATTATGGTAGTTTTAATAGTTGTGTACACTTAGAAAGTTTTGGACAATTTGACGACAAAAAGTTTTTTAAAATTAAATTTCATGTGAGGGTGTAGTAAAATACAATTCGAAGAAAAAATGTCAACTGTGATTTTCTCAAAATCTATATAAATGTACCATTTTTTACAACCAATGAACGAAATAACATGAAATTTAAGGGGATATAGACAAAAGGTGGGACTGCGAAGTAGAATACTTGAAATATACACACTTATAATGAAATTATCCAGTTCTTTTTATCCAAAGTGTTTCTTTTTAATGATAAAATTGAATAATTTATTTATCTTTTATCTGAATTCTTATTTCCATAACTCTACTTTCCGAAACGAAATGGTATTTCAGTATTGTGCAGTAAGATATTGCAAGAGTATTATCATAAAAATTACTTAGAAAAAGGTACATAAATAATTTTTGTGAAAAAAATAATAAATTATTGGCATACAAGTATAGCAATATTAAACTGTAATTCTTATATGATACTGTTACTAATGAACATTAAGTATGCCATGTTGAAAACGGTTATCTTTGAAATTGGTGGAATAATATTTATTGAAACTGAAATTAGAATTTTGAGAGACATCCCCCCTGAGGTAAGACTTTGCAGTTATTTCAGCGCGATCTAATAAGCAGTACAATTGTGTCGTCAAAATTCAAATTTTGCACCTCTTTTCAATAGTAAACGAATTCTGGTTCACAGTTCGAAATGGAAGCTCATAGCGATGATTTGTTGGACATACATCTTCTGAAGGCTAACTGATCTTGATGTTAAAGTGACAGCGGGTAGGTCGATGTGACGTTTTTTCGCGTATAGAGTAGAGTGGGACAACGATCCGCACTATCCAGTTTTCGCATAATGAGTACTAAATAAAACACAAATCCGTCACTTTCAGACCAGTAACTCATTACGTTAACAGTTCAAAATACACAAAGTTTAGACCGTCCTCTTCATGTGCATTAAACTTTTTATCACTTAAAATACATAAAATATTTCCTTTTCAAAAACATTAAAAAGATATAGTACATTTCCTTAAAACACTTATGTTAACTGTCTTTGTAATAAAATAAATATTTGGAGACACAAGATTAAGAGATGCACCCTCAAGGTCAAAACATACGATCACATTAAGCCTTCCATTGTTATTTAATTAATCGTGTTGTTTAGTTTTCACCATATTCAACGTAATTTTCTGTGCTTATTAGCTCGGAAACCTTTCTCTCTGAGTTACAGAATAAACCATTCTGCTCTCTATTACAACAGAAGCCTCTAATGAACAATTGCGAGCAGAAGGTTGGAAGCACTGTGCGTTAAAGTGAAAAGTCAGAAGGTTTGCGGATAAAGGGAACAGGCCTAGAGAAATATAAAAGTTCTTTTTCATCTCATGGAACTATTTTTATTCCTAAGAGAAGACAAGAAATCAGAAATATCTCTTGGATTTTTCCATCTTTCCTTCCTCTCCAAGAAATTTAATACGTATTATAGAAATACCTCACAATTGTTTGGAAGGTACATTAATTACGATATACTTCAATACAATCTGAAGATGTAATTTTTTCTGCTAGGGAATATTAGTCATTACGATTGTCAAAAGTGGTCGATCAGTTCAATTAAAACCGTTTACTAACAACCCTTTGTTTCATTTTTTTAAATATTAACCGTATTAATTTAGTGGTATGTTTTACTTAATTAATCATTTTGGTTTGTTTTGAACGATCTTCATTCAATAAAACCACTAATGAAATAGGCACATTAGAAAATACAATAACAAATGTAGATATTTATCTAACAATTCAGATTTAGATTCTATTTAGATTTGGTCCAATCCTCACAGTAATATACGTTTTTTTTATACAGAAATACAAGTATTTACAGAGGTTAATCATAAATCGGTAATCAAATATTTCTTATTTGTTTTCATCTTGGCACAGTTCTAATCGCATTGTCTGAAACCCCAAATCTATCTTTATTTTCTCCAGGCTTTCCTGATACGTTGATTGAACTTATATAATGGCCCATAGCTTACTTCTAGGGATTAAATTAATTTATTTCCTTTCACATGATTTTTTCACAATAAATAAACTCAATTTTGAGTATAAGCAAAATGAGTATGTGAATATTGAGCGCCGATCCACTAACTTACCGAACAAAAATACAACTGGGCGAATTAATTGCAAAGATGAAGGACGTTAGCAACTGAAAATTGCTAGACCCAATTGCGGTATTAAATTCGGCATTCTAGTAGTTTTTAGACTTAAAACTTCAACTATCAGCTTGTTCTAACATTTTTACATAATTACAAGAATGAATGGAAATAAAGTACGGAAATAGCTATACTATGTTAATCATTTGTGCAGCATTTCATATTTTATTTTTATTTTTTAGTCTTAAGTCAAAAATGACCATCGGAAAACATGGTCACTTTTCGTTTGATTTACTGGCGCAATACAATTTAATTGTGAACTGTAAAAAATTAAATTTTTTGTAAATATTTAATCAGATTGTCTGAATTTGAAATGGTTTATATTATCAATGGTATGATAATAATGAAAGTATGATGTTAGAAAAAACTGTTCAAGATCTTCAGAACTTAATCTCCTTATATATTTTTTCAAGGACTGTGTCTTTCTATACAGCAGAGTGACGCGTTATCTCAAGAGAAAGTTATACCAAGGTCCCTAACTGTATCCTAATCCAATTTACAAAACTACATTCTTCTGGCAAAATTTCTGACACAGAGAACTTCATTTTTTATGTACACTCCAACATACTTTTTTCCACAGATTTTTTGAGCGTCTTGTGCACCCAGCCGTAGTAGGTGACCTTAAATTTTATTAGAAATTTCTCGTTTACGTTTGTAGTTTTCTATCAACGAGTGTGAAGAATTGAAGTCAACAAGAAGGTTTCTATTAAAAGTTGTTTACAATATTTGATATTTCGTACAGGCTAATACAGATCCATACTTCGCTGTTTTGTACAAAAAATGGAATTTAACCGTATGAAAAATGTTGGAAATGTTTCATTCTGTAAATGACTTCAAATGAATCAAATTGAAATACACTGTATTAATTCAATGATGAGATATTCTTTGCCATTGTTCGAATGTATAAATAATTATTGCGCTTAGGCAAAATTTATTGGCCGTGCCTACGTTTCGAAAGCGAACGCTATTTTCATCAGGGCTACAAAATATTACATAACTATGTAGGATGATCCAACAAATACTCAATTACATAAACCATTAAATAAACGCCCAGCTCAACACAACCCAGAACACTACTTACAATACAATATTTATATATAACCACTAAAGAGTCAACTTAACTTCGATAACAAAATCTAACTACCATTGTATAATTTAGCTATTACACCTCATTCCTTAGTTACTCCTCAATACTGATCAAAGAGTAACTAAGATATGCGGTATATGGTAAGCGGTATTAGAATGAATGGAAGCATCCATTCTAATTTATGTTTCCGTAAATCAATTTAAAAAATCATAAGCTACGAAATTTGGAACAAGGGTCATAATAACTTAAAAGAAAAAAGAAAAAAACCCGGACACCAAATAAATTCTTTCGGTACTGACCTAAGGTTCACTCTTAGATCAAATTGCTACCACTCTAAAATTGTTAATGTAAATAACTCGTTATTAATTCAAGGTGGGAAGCATTGATTATTTGCAAAATACTGGTTCGATCAAAAATTACCCTTAATGAAGAAATAGGAAAAAATAACTTCCAGACAATTTTGACTTTAGATTAACTCTAAAATATGAGGCATGAACATAAGAAATGCTCTTAATACCTTTTCTCTCGTAATTTAGAAGCATTTAAGAAATAAAACCAAAACTTTTTCTTCTCCGTATTGTCGAAATAAATGATAGTTTCTCTTCTTTTGCCCAGATGTTTTCCTCTTGTAAGAAATTATTCCAAACATTTCAAAGGTAATATTACGGCCAGTCCTCAACCTTCACCAAATTCACCATCCCGTTTTATGTCTCTCAGCCCGACAAGGAACAACAACCAAACAATTACTGAAACATCCTAATCCGATTTAGATCGTATAGTTTCCAAATCATCTCCCCTGGTTTCATAATCTTCACCTATCGTAGCTTATCAATGCTTAGTACATGCGGATAGGAGTAGGGTTTATTACAACACGATGCGCGGCAATCCTCTTTCCTCGAATATGGTTGGTGCTAGAGAATAAACAGATCTGAAATTGGGTACTTTTTACGACTAACAGGGATTACTTTTTAAATTTTAAATCAAGAAATCTTATTCAATAAAACTTAATTTATAGAAACAAAATAGAAACTTAAATATTTATTTGATACTATGACAAAATTACAACAGTTATTGTCTTTATAGAGCTAATAGAAATAGTTCTTTTCTTAGAACTATAATAAACGCGTTTTTAAATGTTGATTTATTGCCTCAAAAAGTTATATTGATTTAAAAACTATTGTAAAATAATTGCTAAAAAATATACAAGAATTATTTATGCTTTGCTAGAATTAATGAAACGATTGTACTAGAAAAATTATTTTTTATCAGTATTTTATTCTCGGATTTTTTTGCTGGAGTTCACATTTCTGCATAGGATACATTGAATGATAATTTTGTTAGACGAAAATTAGTAGACGACAAGGTTGCTTCACGATCCTAGGAAGTATCTTATCGCTGTTTAAAAGAGATATACCGAAACAGAGATGCATTACTCTATTAAAGCACTCAAAATGCGAATAAATGAATGAAAATATTTGTGAAAATATTACATGACAAAGTAAGTTTCCTGTGTTTTATTTTACAGAGCACATTATTTATAGAAAAACAAAAAAAACTTTGTTATTTACCTAGTTAAAATACATTTGAAAATATGAAATTAGTAATGACACATTTAAATACATTTACGCACTAAAATCATAGTAAATGTACAGATTTAAATAATTTTAACTTAAACATTTAAGCAAACAAATTAAATTAAAATATAATATACTAGAAAGTATAAACTGCAATGGATCAAAACCATATCAGGAAAATATTATTAAACTATTTTAGCTTGGGTTAAATTTGTGTGCAAATCACTTTGAAAGATTTGAATTTTCTTTATTGCCGAGGGGAATCTCTCCCCCAACTTGGGGATGCGTATAATAATGAGGATACGTAATGTATGGATGAGTATAGTACGATTGCAAATTCATATTTGTGAGTTGAATATAGTTTATATTGATAATTTATCAAATATGGTTGAGGTTTTGGTTGGCTTTGTTTAGTCTACCTGTCATACGTTGATTCCATGTAACATTGTCTCGGGGAGAATTTTCTTATTCTAGTATTTGCAAAAGGGAAATGTAGCGTGCTACTGAAGCTTACCTACATATTTAATGAGTGGAGTTATAACGAGAGGAGGGGTAGCTGTTGGATAAAGAGAGAAAATTTAAGCAACGCTTTTGCCCAGGTTTAATCAAATTTGTCCATTTACTTATTATCTGAAGAGATATTTGTGACACTTTTGACTTAACTAAGTACTTGTCTGGCCGGAACAACACTGTATAATCGCAATAAAACCAGAGGACAACTTCATGATCTAAGTTAGCGTTGAAGTAAGCGTAGTGTTGTTAGTATCTTTAGTCTGGATAGAGTTGTTTGTTTGCGAATTTTAATACTTATCACGAAACAAGATGGGTCATGGAGCGACGTATGGGAAGTCCCGAAACAAGTTACAAAATATACCTTTCCCACCACTAACTACCCCAACGATTCATGTAACATGAACAATAAAATTTGCATAAATTGTCGGCAATAAAGAAAATAAATACTGATAAAGACGAAAAGGACTTAGGGGTGGTGAGAAACAAACACCTGGGTAGTCTAAATTGACCTCAGAAATACATAATACATTCCCAAAACAATTTTAATTTCAAGAGACAACAGAATGGACGAAGACAGACAAGAACAGACGAAAACAATAGAACATTTAAACTTATGTCGAAGTTTATGTGAAAGTAATTATTTTCATGGTAAAATTATATGTACAGAACTGTGTAAAGACTTCGTTGAAGACATTGCTCTCAAAGATGGTCTGACTCAAGAAAAAGAAAAAATAACCATAAATTCAATTGTTGTTAATAATATTTTTAACTGCTAACTTTGCAATAAAATATACTTATAAGATTAAAATTTTAATTTATATATCAACTTTATAAATACACAATGATATCAGTAAATTGTTTCAAAATAGAATTTTACCAACATAATCGACCTAATTTATGACCAGCAGTTGCTTTACGTAAGTTAATAACGTACTCACGACTTATTCATTTGAGTTTGCGAATCTGTTGTTTTCTGTGAAACTGGAGGTCATCCACCGCACATCGTCACAAGGAATACACACGCACTACGACCGAGATCTGTGACAACCACTGCGATCGCTGCGCTGTCAACTGGAAAACGACTGTGTACACGGACAGTTTGTGAACGTACGCAGACCACTCCCACTGCATCATTTGCGGACATAGGGATGACTCACACGAAAGAGGGAAATGAGGCGCCATCTTTAAATGTCAGAATGATTTAGTATACTCCCTTGTAACTAAGAATTCCTAAAAATTCCAAATAAATATTTTCTTTAATTTTCACTTTCAATCATTGAATTGGTTAATTTTAGTTAAATAATAAATTTAGTCTTTTTTAAAATTCCCAGAGAATCCTAATCATGCAAAAACTTCACTACAAAATTCTTTTGATTATTTTCCCACTTTCAACTTTTATATGCAAATTCCATCTCTTAAAATAATAATTAAATTATGTTAACATTTAAAATATAGAACGTGATTTGTCTGAATATAAAAGCAAAATTTGTTAGTAATGAATGAAATATACATGTGCCTCGTGGCGATTCAAATGGCGGTCATCTTCTCGATTATTCGTATACTTAACTCAGAAGTTCGAAATGTAAACCGTATAATATTCGGCGTTATTTACATTAACGTCAAATTGAACGTGTGGTATGCGTACCACCAATTGTATTTGCCGCCGTCGCGGCAACGATCGGGGCAACTCGGGCTGCCCCGGCCAACGTCGTGACGGGCGCGCTCAAGCAGAGCGAGCGAGGGAGGAGCCCCTCCTTCCCCACCAAACGACCTGCGCAGAGAACTCTCTGCGCAAACCACCGCCACCGCCACCATCCGGCCAGCAGGTCGCCGCCACCGCCACCTCCAGGGCGTAAGTATATATATAGACGGCAGCAAGGCACCACAGATGAAGAGTGAAGCGGAGTGAGCAGAGGTAGTTACGAGTTACCACGATCTACAACCTTATCTACGACAACGGCCACGCTGCTATTGACTTTGGATCTCTCTCACTGGACACCGGAATACTGGACTTCTAGAACTTTTGGAAGACGACACGGCAACCCTTTTGGTACTTTCTGTAGTCCGCTTGGCCCAAACAAGATTGTTCACTTGTAACAATTACTGCAATAAAACCGTTTGTTGAGTTTTAACTTGTACTTGTTGATTCGTTCCCTGGCGGGACACAACAAAACGTAAACACAATATTTAAATGAAAAATATATATTTTATTAAAATACATAATAAACAATATTTCAAACGATGTATGATCTTTTTGACATGCATTATTGTTTGCAGTGTATTTAATTATGTCATCTAAACTGGAACAAAAGATATATTACTACTTTCTTATCAAGACATTCTAATTGGTTTTCAGATTTGTAAGAAGAATAAAAATACTAATAGAACCTATTAAATGTTCTTATGCACACCAAAAGAGTATGTTCACTTCAAAGTACTTGTTAATTTTTAACACATTTTTATCACGAACAAGATTGTGTAATAAGTCAAAAGTTATGATAAAAGTTAAGGTATTTCCTCTTTAGGTGTTCGTGGACAAGGTTATGGGCGGGTTGTTAGCAATGTATGAAATAAATTAAATTATGAAATGTACATTAACTTCACAGAAAAAGTTTGTCATTAAACTCTCCAATTAACGCAGTCACTGAGACCTACATGACATCATTTGTTTACCTATTGATTAAATACCCTGGAATACATCTTTACACAATACTGATTTTTTGGAAAGGAGTGGAATCAAAGGGAAAATGTTAATGTATGTTAATATATGTTCAGTATTACCACAAATTCTACTAATGCATCACTCCAAATGAAGGCAATACTTTTGTAAGAAGAATTTTTTTCTTTGTAATCCACGACCTTATTTTCATTTTGAAAAGAAAAATTCAATGAAGAAGCTTTATTGAATATTTTATCCCAAGATTTATTGAAGCCTGTTGCTTCCTTTTGCAATATTCTATTTACAGAAATTTGGAAATGCTGCTCCTATTTCTCGAACCGCAGTTATACCAATTTTGTTTCCTATTTTATCTTTTCGAGTAGTAGAAGAATAATAAATTAAAAACTTTAAATTTCTGTTATTTGTATTTCACGTTCCCTATTCGTTGGTAAATGTTTCGTAACTTATTTTTATAACGTGAATATATTTAAGTCTTATGTTAAAGGAAATTTCTTTTTCACTTTAATGCCACCTTCAGTGTCTTAATATGGAAGAAATGCTAAAAAGTAATCAAGTTCGGAAAATTTGGAAAATATTTCCAATTTCGTGTCACTTATGGGAAGAGGGTATCCTTAACAAATATGGTGTCAAGAGAGTTCGTCCATAGACTGTACAAATAATTTATGCATGCGATTCCCCGACACATTGAAAGTTATTGAAATAGTAACATTTCGGGGAATCATTTAGTAAGGGAATGTAGTAATTTATTGGATATTTTCTACATCGAGAAGCATTTGGGACAAAATCAATCAAAATTTCCAAGGATTCTGTTAATGCGATGAACATTATTTGATTCGTAGTTGTATCCGACGAAGAGTACGTTTATTAAAGGAATTGAACATTAATTCTTGATTTCATATCGGAAAACGTAGTTCCACACTGATAGTTTCATGTGAATTAAAAGTTTCAGGTGGGGTGCGTAGGTCAATTGAAGTAGGCGCGAAATAAACAAAATGGGTTGGAAACCAGGGGTGCAGGGTATTGCAAAAGTTACACGTGAGGTCAAAAAATACAAGACATACAAGATGACCTTCGAATAAACAAAAATTATGACACTGCTTCTCGAAAAGGCGACAATACTTCAATTACAACTGTTCAGACATTTTTTTCATGTAACGTTATGAGGACAAGTGAGTCATCTTTGAAACTCACAATCGTTGAGCAAAATGAGTGACACATTGCTAAACTTCTGTGCTCAACATGCCAGTTGTTGATTTTTCTGGTACCGAAGCAGCGCTTCCCGCCTGAAATCAACGAGCCGTCACAACGTCCTGCCTTACTATTGGCGCGTCAACTCGCTGTCGGCGTGTTGTAGGGCGAGTTTATGGACAGTGAGCCATGCCATGTGCTCATACCGGTCGGACGAAAACTCGCTCTCGGTTACCTGACCAGAGCAGTCACTTCACTTTACTAGAGTGAGGTGTGGTACCAATGTCTTAATATGGAACTGTGAGCAACCATTGGTACCACACCTCACTCTCTCTTGAGCGGTCGGCAACCGTCCACTCACTCTTCAACAGTCAGTCACTCTCCATCACTGGCTGGGCAAGCAGTGCAATTATCACGCCGCAGCCTGGCAGCCACGGTCTCACCAAGCAGACACTAGCTCGCTGTTACCTTTACCGGATCAATCATTTGCCTCACCAAGCAGACACAAGCACACGGTCACCTCACCGTGGCATCACCATTGCCTCACAAAGTAGGCACTCGCTCACGGTCACCTTTACCGGGGCATTCGTCACTCGCCGCAACATGTCGGCACGCTGAGGGGCGCACGCTCAGCAGCAACAGAGCCATCTCGGTTCGTTGCTCACGCAGCATCATCAAGTGAGCCATTCGCCGCATGGCTACCACGTCATCCACGCAACACATCAATTCAACTCGACTCCAACAACGTCATCTCGGTTGAATTTCCAGGAGCATCTCATCACGATGTATCATGGGAACTCAGTATTGTATCATTCTTCTCCATTACCTTCACATTGCATGTTTCATTAAACTGTTTTTGTTGGTTATCACTACTAATGTATACCTCATCCTATCCTTATTCTTTAGTTACAAACAGTTGGTCCTTCGAATCGAATCACCCCATGTGCAGGTAAAGTCAGTAAATTGTCTGCACACATATTGTCCTCTGAACCGGATATATTATTTCGTGAATTACTCATTTGTCTAAGGACAAAAATTGTTTATACAAAAACTTATAAAACAGTTATTAAAGAATTTTAGAGATTCATTATGTGTATTTCTAGCTTCACTCTTTTAAACTGAAATTTTCTTAGAACCCGATTTCCAGGTACGCTCACAAAGAGAAAAATAACATAGCATTAATATTATTCTCGTATATGCCAGAAAAAATCTACATTCTTCTTGAGTAATTTCTTGATAGCGCGCAGAACTTCCGGAATACACTGTTCAAATTGTCTACTTACCTCTAACATTACGTACTTTTACAGATGAGGGAATCCTTCAAGAAACAATTTGATCCTAAGCCATGTCCTAGAATTTGTTTAAAATGCTATTGGTGTATTCCGAGACGCAAGGTACTGATTAACATGAAAATATCAATTAAAAAAATCTTTTAAAGAAGATAGTAGTAAAAATACTGTCACATTATACGCTTTGTGTTCATTTTGTTGAGGTTCTTTTGTATGATATAATTTAATAAATTATTTACTTGAAATATCACAATCGTTTCTTTAAAAAAACTTCTTCACATCTTTCTTCTCTCCAAATGATATGTGGAGTAAATTGGCGCTCAAATTTTCTAGAAAGATATAGTGACAAAAACCTAAACGTCAATTGAGTTATAAGAGTTATATATGAGTAGTTCTATTTTCACATTTTTTTACCCAAAATCTAAAAACAAATTGAACAAATTTGGTGTTAGGAACAAAGTGATAATTTGTTGATTGCTCTTAACAGCAAGAAATTAGAAAAGTCTAATATTGATGAAGTGAGTTTTACTAAATTACTCCTTCATTAACAACTAGTTGCAACACTCAGATACTAAGAAGAATTTATATGAAAAGGTGATAAAACGAAAGGAAGCTAAAATTACCTTTCCTTATTGTTCTTTTCAGAACCCTTTCGCACCATTAACCTGAGAATTCCACTTTTATATAGTTTTACTTTTTAAAAAAAATTTAATAGTGGTTTCATGGAAACACCATTGATTCATTTAGAATGTTTTTTTAATTTCATTCTGGATTAACAATCTAAAATCTCCTTCAAGCGAGTATAGTGTAAGGGAGGAGAGTTTCATACAGATTTATTTATTTATTCAACAAGAAAATTTTACAAAGTAAAATCCTACAGAGGTAAATTAATTACCTGTACGCAGGTCTGGTACAAAAAACTTACATACTTTAACTTACTTACTAAAAAAGAAAAACACACAGTAATATTATATTGTTACTCATGTAATCATTAACTATTGTATCGCTGAAGACTTATAGCTAGTTTTAGCGGACAAATGCAGTGTTTTAAAAATTATAGAAATTTAAACTAGTAGCAAAAACAAAAATAATATACACAAATATCTAAACATTGGTTCTAATCCATATCTTTATATTCTTTTTTATAGTTAATCTCTTATAAGTTAAAAATTTTAGATGACAATGATAGAAAGAAAGACGTTTTGACAGAAATTTGACAGAAACCTCGTGACGCCACGTGTGAGACGATATCCCAATGAGGATTCCCAATTAGCTTCTCTGCTCTTGGCATAAGCTTTGATATGGTAGCGTCGTTATGAACAGGCGTGTGTGGCAGGCGTCTAATTACATTCAAGTACTCGAATGCTCCATTTCCACATCCTCATGTTGATGCACATCCAGTTACGCGATAATTATCTTACGATCCACGATATAATCAAACATTTAATTGCCCATTTTCAAAACAAAATTAAATTAACTGCGATGATTAATCTACTAAAATCATGCGTGAAATATTAAAACATTATTCAATTTTATTTGATACTCCCTAAGTTAGAAGGTGTGAAAAATAGACAAAAATTGAATGTATTCTGATTGTCTATATTAAGATTCACAATTTTAGAGTCTATGTGTAATTCATTAAAGACAATCAATTTCATTCTTCAAGTTCATCTTATCACATTTACGTTCACTCAATATCAAATAAGTAAGTAATATTTCCTTATTATTATTATTGTTATTATTATTATTATTATTATTATTTTGTCAACGATTCGATGTTCATATTATCTCTTCTCAACCTCTACTGAAAGAGAAGGTTATGTCTCTGATGAACCTATCGTATTTTTAATTATCTATTTTATCGGAGAATGTAATAACTTAAAATGAAACATGTTTATAATTATTTATCTGCATCTCAGACATGTTTTGTAAATAAATTTTTAATATTATAATATAATTATTGAGTTGATTTGTAATGTAAATCTTATATTTGTAAGGCAGACTACCATTTCTGTGTTTTTGTATTCTAGTCTAGCCTTGAAGAAGATATAAATATGAAACGTTGGCAAAATAAAATAATAATAAAAATAATGAAATATGACTTACTTATTTGATATTGAGTGAAGGTTAATTAGATAGTGTAAACTTGAAGAGTTAAATTGATTGTCTTTAATTTATGACCCATAGACTGTACAAGATTTTAACTGTGATTAACATATCTTTCTCCCAGTGGTTTTTACCTCTTCTAAGCAGCTGAAGTAGACAATTATGTAAGACAGTTTTCCTAAAATGTGTTAAAAACATGGACAATGATACCTATACTTTAGATACTAATAAGAAAGTTGTATTTTCCCAGGAATTAAATGAGGGTGCAGTTAATTGTTCGCGGAAAAGTATCAGAAAAGGAGATGTTTTCCAAGAACAACCACTAAACGTTTCTTAGCATCTTACGAATTCAGTATCAAAGGTTTCATTAAAATTAAAAAGGAAGAAAAACTGATAATGAAGTCAAAGGAAAGTTACCAGAAATTAATGTAATGAAACGTACTTCTAAAGTTTTTAATTCAACTTCGAAATGACATCTAAGTTATACCTACAGTCCTCACATTTTCATGGTTTACATTCTTAAAATTAATTTCTCTAATAAATATAATTGTCTTTATCAAAGCATTATAATAAAGGATTTCAATCCGAGAGTAACGCATAATGTATTACAAAATAAATCAATGAGCAATTCGCAGTTGACGTAAATGATGGAGAATTGTCTAACGCCTTGCAGTGCTGCCCGCAATACGTTGATGACATGCGTGAACCAGAAAGGGGGCGTGTATGAAGCATTCATCCTTTATTTGAATTATTACCTTATAGCAGAAACAACTGAAAATAATAAGAAATAATTTCCACCAAAATATTTTAAAATTATTTTTTTTATTTTAAAAGTATTTTATTAACTTCCTTCTGCTAAAATGACATTTTATACACTGGATAGTTCCGCTAGGAAAGACAAATTTATATGGAAACCTGGACTAAAAGATGGTACATTCGCATGTAACCTGTTTTTTTATCTTTGTTTTTGTTTATCACAAAATATAACAGTTTTCACTAGTTATCAGTTTAATTATGTTACGTTGAATGAAATTGGGCAACGGGACCGGGGATCGAACCCGGAACCATGACTTCAGCGCGCTCATGCGCTTACCGACTGCGCCATCCCGA
>NNCF01128849.1:287011-309465 GCA_002313205.1 Laupala kohalensis | reverse complement strand
AGGTATAAGGAGGTATATGTTAATATGAAGTACGTTAACAAGAACGAAAATCATAAAGGTGCAGATGTGCAGAAATGTGTCCCGAAGTAGATATAGTGTATTATTTGAGGATCAAATAATAGTGTAATAAAATTTTCTAGATTATTATTGTAATATATTGCATACAAACTAGCTGAGTTCAGAACGTCTCCCGGATGTTTTCTTGTAAAACTCACACCTGTACTTATACCGCAATAACCGATCGTCACACAATAAATTCACAGCCCAAGTATATGAATAGCTGATTATGTTTCTCTTCGTGAAAATAATCGAAGATTGAAAAATTAAGCAAATAGTTCCATTTATTTCATCCAACGATCTCTGTAAGTAACTGTATGAATAATAGTCCAGGAAAGTGCGATATTGGAGAGCCTCCTAGTTTTTGCTTCGTCAGCTGCTGTCAATTGGCCTGTTAAACGCTAAGAAAGTTGTGCACATGACTTTGTAAGCATTTTGCAGAGCGGTTTCAATTAATGTTTGGGGTTCGGATATAAAATGTTATAATTGAAAGAAATAATACTTTTGTTCCGTCTCAATGCAAACAGGTGAAAAGACTATCTTTCATTTTATGGATAAGCTGCTTATAAGTTTCGAATAAAAGATGGTAATTCCATCAATTCTTTAACATTTGAGTTGAGCGCTGTCCTCTGTCAGACTGGGTCACACGATGTGATTTGTTGAACTTACAACATCCGAATAATACTCGGGTAGTGAAGTTTGCATCGTCCACTGTCAGGTGAAAAATCCCTCTACAAATAGATACTAGGAAGTTGTGAGTACAAAAACGCATCCGACATGTAGGTACGTGGAAACGGCGTGTAAGTGCTTCCAAAACAGGAAGCCGTCTGTGGTCACTTATCCCCTGTAGGAGCGTGACACAAGTTCACCGGATGAGGTCAGTTGGATATTGAGTGAGGGGCTTTGGAAGATGAGCCGGTGCACTGGTAGCACATCTGCGTTCAAAGCAGGAATCCTGGGTTCGAGTTCCGGTCCGTCGTAATTTCCACATGGCCACAGACTATTCAATGTGATCAGTTTTTAGGGATGTATGTCCTAACCAGTTGCTTATAGAGATCAAATATTTCCTCTCTTTTGTCTTCATTCCGTCTGTTGAATGTTCTTGCATTTGAATGCTCATGCTTTCAGTATGATGAATCAGTGAAAATGTCATTGTAATGTTCTGTCACCTAATGGACCAATAAGAATGCATGATCGTCTCCCATGAATGTTCCTGTTAATAAAGTGCGAAAATTTAACTTATGGAAAAAACCGGTGATTGCAAGAACAATATGTCTCAAGGAATTATTGAAATTTGATACTATATTCATGATATAAGACAAGCTCTAATTTGCAGAAAAACGTGAAAATTTTTAGAGTATGGAAATGTTATGAAAATGTAATAAATGCATGAATATTTTTATATTATTCCGCTATAAACGAAAAATGCTTGGAAAGAGATACATATCTTTATTTTGTTGTGAAAATGAATAATATTATTTTGTGGATATTCCTTATTATCTTAAATTAATTACAAAATTTATCCAATGAAGAAAATAAAAAATAATGAAGATTAGCCGTGGAAGAAAAAATGTTAAAGATAACGTATAATAAATATTAATATTCAAAGGAAATTAGTCAGAGAACTTCTTCATTAATTACGATTACGAAATATAAGAGAACAAATTAGAATACAAGAAATATAAAGCAATACGCTTTAAGAAAATAAAGATTTTTAAATCGAAAACATATGGGTTTTGTATATAGAGTATGCCGGAGTTGGATTCACGTTGAGATAAGAAGATATAATATAGGCGATTCATAATTACCTCCGAGGATACGGAATTGCGTAATCACACATTTACAATCGATGGAGTAAAAATGTACATACAACTACAAAAGAAACTCTCGTAGTTTTGAATGTACCTTACAAGTGCGCGATATGGGAATCCTTGACAATTCTTAAATCGAGTTCTTGCCACACTCGTTGTAACACCGCAGAATCGATAACACTGACTGAACTCGTTATCCTTTCTTACTCTTCCGCTACCTCATGTGGCAACGATGGCAAATGTGCAGTAATGAGCGTCAATGAAACCCCACAAGAAAAATTCTCAACAGGTTAAGCATGGTGGAAGCACATCATTTGAGAAGGGAATCTAAATAATCAACCAGCAGTGTTGTTTTACTATTACTATCTAACCACTAAATCTACATTTACGCGATGACATAGATACCAAATGTTAACTTTGATAGATCATTACGATATGTACGCACGTTTTAACTATATCTATTTTTAGTTGTATAATAACAAACTCCCGAAACCTGGGTGAGTTTATAAGTCATCCTGGATAATAAATAACTGTAAAGTCGGGTAAATGAGAATATAATTTGATGTTGAGAAAAATCAGTATAAAAGTTGGGTGTGAGTTGGAAGATTTATAATTAATATATTAGAATTTTTAGATCTTTTTATGTCCATCATTGTTATTTTGTGAAAATATAAAATTTAAAGACGCATTGTAGACAATGATTACATTTAGCAAAGCAACGTTTCAACCAGAATTCTTTCCTTCATCAGGTGTAACACACGAGATTATTAAATTTTATAACTTCAATGCGGTAATATGTTGGCTCTAATAGGAAATAGGCTTAAAAGATAATATTAATGAGGGTTAAGAGAAAAATAAAAAGTGTTTGGCAATAAAATAATAATGGCATATTAATTTATATATTTCAAATTAAGTTTAAAATACTCTGAAGTAATTTATGAATTTTCAGAGTATATTAAACCTAATATGGGAATAATTAAAGCGGAAACAAGTAAATATAAGTAACAAAATTCTTGTGTATAATACGGTACATAATTTAGTAAATAATTATTAGACGATGATTCAACAAGAATATCACCCTAATGCTTTTTTTTTACTTCATGACGTTCACAGAACTTAAAAGTACTGAATTATATTATATTAATGATTGGCTTAAATTTATTGTAGTAAAATATATATACGACCTTCTTAATTACATATGTTCCATTATGTTAATGTTATTTCAAATGTTACGTTGCTTTGTTTATTTGTTTCACCAGACGCAATCCCCAAACAGCGTTAAAACTACGGCCCGTTGAAAGTTCACAATAACTATGACATGGCGTCCAACTAAGATCTTATAATGTGTTTAACTATAAAATTATGAAATTTTGCCCCAAAATTTTATTTTTCAATGAATGTTTTTCGGCCCGATATTCGTTTTGATAAGAGATCGGGTCATTACCTGAGTGCTGCTGCGAAGTGTGCGCTTCCGTCCACTTCAATCCAACTCACCAAAGCACGTCCCATTCAATGTTATCGGTCCACCCATCAGTTTTAGAGGCAAGGTGACTAAATTACTCACACAAAATAGGTCACCAAATGAATACAGGAAGTTTGATTACACAAGGATCAAATTAGATGTATGGTATCTACTCTTTTCCTCTCCGTCGCTTTGGTGATACTCGTCACAACGTGCTTCATCCATACTTCCCTAAAATAAGCGAACATTGTGCTATTCCTTGACATGACCGTACGTACATCGAGTATTGACAAAGGTCCAAGACAAACTTTCACTCGAGACCTGTATCGAAATATTAAAGGGTAAGGGTAAATTACGAAATATTTTTGTCTCGTTCCTAGAAAGAGGAGAATAACTCCGGTTATCAGTCAATCATTTTTTATGTCATATTTTCCTGAAATGAACACATAACATCATTCCATATTACTGCTGTATATTTCATACTAACTGACCCGACAGACGTTGTCATGTTCAAATCTCAATAAATTTGTTTCTGATAGTTTTGTGAATTTGTGAAAAGCTATTTTAAATGAGTAAAAAAAGTAAAACTGAGAAAAAAACGTATTTCTGAGTGATTATTGTATCTATTAACGATTGTGGCCTTGGATATTCAATTTGAGGAGTACATTCTGAAGTACGCCAATGTGAAATTTTACATGCGAGATGAATTCTGTCGGCAGCAAACCGCTGAAATACTGGAAGTGTGATGTGCCTGGAATGTGATCGACTTGGAACCACGCGGTTTTGTTCCAAAATTTAAGTCGCAATTGAATTAAGTCACAATTGAATTAAGTCAGAATTATAAGTCAAACAATGATTTATTTTCTACCATTAAATTTGGAATCACAATGAATCTTAAGGTGTTTTATTTACATTTCGATTGCAAGATCGATGTTCAAGTAAACAATAAAAACAAAGAAATTGTGAATTATGGTCTTGAGTTCATACCTTATTCTGGCAATTACGAACATTGTTTTTTTTTAAATAGCCAAATCGATCCAGCCGTTCTCAAGTGATGCGCTCACAAACGAACAGCCTTTAAATTTTATTTATATATATTTAAACTGACTGTATACAAAATTTACTAATATAATTACTTAACGTATTAATAGGAAATAAAAAGTTAAAGGAGGGATATTTTAGATATTTTAAAAACAATAGTAGATCAACATTTTCAACTCAATTAAAATTTCGAATGACAAATTGGCATAAGATATATGAATCATGATACTGAATAAATATTAATATAATTATTTTGGAAATAGTACGTGACTGTGAACGCATTTTGTACGATATATAGAATATAGGGCAAAATTAACGACTCCAGCAATATTTAAGCCGTTATGACAATTTTGATAACCCCCCTTAACGGAGAATATGAAATTAAAATAAAATATTTTTGATGTTGTAACTTATGCGTTCAATTCATTAACATATTTCCATCAAAATTAATGTCAGTATTGTAAGCATGGTGACGATTGTGGAAAAATATCTCACCCAATTTCAACAGATTAAACGGAAAGTTACTAATTCTAAAATTTCGAATTTTTATCGAACCCAGTTCTTATTTTATAATAACCCTCATTAATACGTATTTTCTATAGAACATTCACGTTTGGTTTCCGCAAAATATGTCGACTCTAACAATAGGGAGTTAGTTCTCTTCTTATTTACTCGTATACACGAATTATTTTATTGATATGGATCTCCATTAGAGGTTTCAGTTCTGTTAAAATGGTTCTCATAGTTTATGAGGGGCGAAATTCTTTGCTCTTTGAAAATGATACAATTACACTTTTATTCGCATGAACACAATTCATTTTCATCTTCATTTCAGAACGAATTAACGACGATTATTTTGCCTGTGGAAAGGACAATATATCCTGCATACATCCTGCATAACTACAAGGGAGAAATAGATGTGTGGATGATTACGCAAGTTCACGACTCACTTTAAATTTAAAGGTACGAATTGTAAATAAGTATTAACAAGACAATTATCTTAATGCGAAAAAATTACACTCATTTATCCGTATATAGATTAAACTATTAACTGGGGCGTATAGACATTGGCTAAGTTTTCAGCGTGTTATTTTGAAAAGACTTGTATCTTTTCGTATCTCATAAGATCTTGTGTCTCATAAGATCACAAAAGCTTTGTAACAGGATAAACGTGTTGGAGATGTAATGAAATTTTAATTATATCCGTTGATAAGATAAAAATAGATCATAAAGAAAATATAATTTTGTAGGGGATATGTTGAGTTTAAGATAAATTTTCATTCTCTTATCTTATCCTTCTTTCATACTCTCTACAAAAGTAGTCGACGTATATTTAACACAATATTCCGAGTCATATACGAGCGTTATAAATGGAATTAATTTAGCGCTCCGCGACACCCTAATAAGCCTTTTAGAAATTTAACGAGTGCCCGCATGGTTCCATGGCATTATGTGCTCTCCGGGACGCGATGGCAAAAAGAAGAGTTCGGGGATTCGTTAACCCTTGAAGTTGGCACCGCGCCCTTGCGCCTAAATATTTAACTTGTGCCACAAAGGACGGAAGAGCGCCCAGATAAACGACCCTCCATCAGACCTGATCTCATGTGTGATGGATGGGCCAATAACTTCAGTGCGGGATAGCGCTTCACAACTCTGCAACGGCAACGTTTCAATTCGGCCCCCACGGAATCCCTCACAGGATTTCAAATGAAGTTTGATGTGGTAACTTTATTCGCAGAAATGCATCATCTGACCAGGAAATTAATATTCAGGATCATTTTTCATGGAAGATAAGAAGAGTGAAACATTACTTTTCATTTATTTATTTAAAATCTTCGCATAACATCACAGAAATAAATACATTCAAGCAAATGTGTGAAACAAAATTGTTATAACAAAGCATACAAACATTTTTTACATTCATAAAAAAATAAGGTTGAAATAAAAATTATAACGAGTAACTACTTCAACCAAAATAAGAAAAATATACGTATTATATTAAAAGTGAGGTGACTGCATTTATTTAAAATGGCGATGTCTTTTAAAATGACTATTTCGAAAGAAATTGGGGGCTATACGCTAATGGGGCTTATACTCTAATGATAAAATATAATTATTATAGTGAAATAAAATTACAGTTCTATGTCAGTTAAGAATTGATTTTAAAAATTCACTTAAGTCACTTTCTTGTAAGTAAAATTGTATCCCTAAATTGTTAGTAAAAATAATTATTTATAATGAAGAAATTGCTTCTTTAAAAATTCAAAGTTAAAATAAGACAATGCCGTACAGAAACCCAAAGCTAAACATTTTTTTATAAATAATACTGTAAAAGCAAGACTGAAATAGTAAAAGAGCCTTTAAAAACTATGTGTATTTTGCACTTCACTAAAAATGCTATTATCATATCCCGAGAATTTCTTATACATTTATAACATAGCTAATTACAAACAATATATGTAAAATATACAAGTAAAGATATAAACATGAATTGACAACGAACATTTACTTATATTTGTTGATAAATTAGATTTTTCTTTCTCGGCAAAATATTGTTTGGTTTCCACATAAAGTCGTCATGTTGTAATAATTATATGCCTTATTTTGCACATACTGAAAAACATTAAAAAAATCATTCGATATATTTCCAATTCCTAATTACAATAAAAAATTGATATCGAATGTACTACTGGTTGTACAATCTTTCACCTACAGTAGTGCAGTGAATATTAAAAAAATTCTTACAAAAGATCCGACCT
The DNA here is from genome assembly GCA_002313205.1 of Laupala kohalensis. Classification (NCBI taxonomy): domain Eukaryota; kingdom Metazoa; phylum Arthropoda; class Insecta; order Orthoptera; family Trigonidiidae; genus Laupala; species Laupala kohalensis. The sequence goes on along the minus strand of NNCF01128849.1, from coordinate 302,335 downwards.
AATGATAGCACCAGACATCCAATCAACACATGTTGCATTTTTCATTGGTTTATTCATTTACTCCAAAGGTCGTATTAAGTTGCGTCTCGAAAATCAAGTTAGCATTTTGCAAACACAAGAAAAAATAAAAATTGATTGAAGTCCTTTTCTACCACCTCGTCATTCCACCTAACTTTTCCAGTGGCATGACAAGTTTTGACAGAAATTTTATCGCGACTTCCGTGTCGTGTCAGGTATTTTATAGAAGTGATTAACGAGCGTCTCACTTCAATACGAGAAATTGACTCCTGGTCCACTGAAGCGTATTTGGGACACATCTGCAGCTGATGAGAAGAGGACTCCCAATTGATTGGCGCCCAACGTGGAGCGTTCGCCTGAAGACACTGAAGGAGCTGTAGGGGCCGAAGGAACCGCAGGTGCAGGGGCGGCCGCAGACGCAGCGTGGATTGCCCTCAGGGCGGCGAGAGAGCGCGCGGAGAGAGTAGGACCAGTTGCAGGAGCGGCAGGGGCAGGCAATGCAGCTGCCAGGCGTTGAAGGTGCTGCTGAGGGACGTTGAAGCTCAGGGGAGTTGCAGGGGCTGCAGAAGGTGTTGGGAATCCCTGTCAAAAGGGAATGCTTAAAATAAAAGATACACACATCTCCAATGACCTGTCCGGAGATTATGAGTGAATACGCTGGTTAACGGACATGTATTTATTCATTTATTTATTTTATGTTTTTTTGACGAGGTTCAGGTCATGAGGAACTTTTCCACCTAACCAACGGAGTTCAGAGAGGGAATTGGGAAGGAGAGATGTTGGGTTAACGGGGAACTTATGGTACTAAACCGACATTTGTATGGAGTAGGTGAGGGAAACCCCAGTTGAAAACTTCACCGAGTTCGGCGATGAAGGTTTGAACCCACGCTCATGATAACGTGAACGCTGCCACCAGACCACCGCTGTCGGAGTAGACCGAGAAGTTTAGGAATAAGTTGCTGAGACTAGGAGACGCTAGCAGCGTAAAAAGCATAGTTGTAATAATATTAAGTTACTAGTAACGAATAAATAATGTTTTGAGAATTTGAAATCGTAGTTGAATTGCATAAATGGTGTCAGTACCTGCCATGACCGAGTAAAAATTTGTATATTTAAAGGGAAGATTTGAATGTAGTGAAATTGGAACATTATCCGATGTCACTTAGATGTTACTCACTTTCGCAAAATTAAAAAAAATATATCTTTCTGTACGAGGAAGAGTTCAAATAGTCTAGAGTTTTATATCTGAAGTTTTTCGTGAACGGAATTGTGGTCAGAAATGTTTATTGTCGTCAAACCAAACTTTAATTGGATATTTTGCTACAAAATTTTAATTTGAATAATGAACTTCCCTCAATGTTTTAAAAAATATTTTTGTGAAACAAAATAGAATTGTAACGGAGTGTGATAAAACAGAAACAAATAAATGTCAAGTGTTTTTCGGAAAACCGCAGCTGAAAACCTCATCTATAGACCACACTTTGCTTCTGTGTTAAAGAACAGGTGAAAACGCATACACTACCCAGCCATAGTCAGTGTTTATATGTAATTTAAGACTTCTGCCTACCATTACAGGAGCGTCGATAGACTTATGAAGGAAACAAAATGAAAGTACAACATGAAAACTGATTCGGTCAAAGTACAATTTGTAATAAAGTAAACGAGGAATAAAAACTCCTATAATTAAGGAAAGTTAGAATGAACATACCACTTGTGTGTATATATTTTTTCGATAACAGCAAAGGAAGATAATTACATATCATCGTGGAATTCGTAAAATTTAAAACACTTTCGTAATGAAAGAGATTCTGTTAAAATCGACTTCCGTTTAAATTTGAAACGTGAGGTTATTGGACACTCACTAGCAGCAGTTGGGTTGGTCATCGGCGACAAAACCTTGCACTTCTAAAATGCCATTTTCACACCTCCAAGACAATTTTGACAAAGAATTCGATACGAGTGTTTTACATTGTTTCTTATGTCACTATGTAGATAGGAATTGATGGGATGTCTCTGGTTTACGTCCGGAGAGTAAACGTCCCAGAAAATCAAAGGTCCCAAAGGTGCTCAAGGGGTTTACTAGAGCTCCACAATTACTGGGCTTCTTCACTAGGATAAGGAGATGTGGGCAGTGTCTCGCCCCGATACCTTTCACCCGTGGATAGACTCGGTACTCATTTTAAAGCAGGCGTAGGGCTGGTAGTCATTTAACATTTATTTATTAATTATCTATACAGTCCCTGTACCGTATTCATAATACCAGGGTTTTATTCAAGTGTTACATTTTTCCTAGCATATCTATCAAAAATTTCTTTTTCTAACTACTCTACTTCTACTTCTTTCCTTTCCTCGCTTCTGCTATTTGTTTCCAGATTCTTTTAGTGCATTCCTTTTTGTCCCAATTTCTGATAAAAATCTTGAGACAAAATCGAATTTCCCTTTTGTGTCTATCAATGCTTCCCTTCGTTTAAACTCACTTCACCCATTTGCCTTAAGCCACTTCGTTCCTGTCCATACAGAATGCAGTCGATTACTTTATAATCTGATGTTTCAGATCCACGTCCACAAGGGCATATATCGTCGTCTCTCAAATTCATTGTTCTTAAATAATAATTAAAATTCCCATGACCGGTAGTAAAATTCGAAGAGGTAGGAATATGTCAAATCAAGAACGATTAACATATGCAAAATTAGTATTAGGCATACATTGGAATAAAGTTCATCCTCCTTTTGCCACACTCCATCGTATGTCCCAACATTTGTGGATCTGTCTACACAATTTTCCTTTCCATCCTTTAATCTTATTGTTTATTTTCATCCCATCTATCGTTACAGTTTCTCCTTGTCTTATTGATATCGAAGTCCCCATACCATAATTGTTATTTTGATAGGTGCTATTCCTAGAACAACTTGCAAGGCTTTTGTAGAGAGCGTTTTATAACATCTGCACCAATTCACCGAAACAAATCTCTGTAATTTCTCTTATTTTCTCTCCATATATTTTTTTTCTGCAACCGATATCCCCAAACGCTTGCACAATAAGTAATAATACTTTCTATGGCAACTTTATATAACTTCTGAATGTTCCAATGTATATTTATTTGTTCCAGTTTATAAGAGTTGATACATCATTCGTTTAACGTTTTGCTCCAAATAATCCAAATGTTTGCAAAAAACAACAGTTTCTCATCAATCAATATACCTAAATACTTAATTCCCCTCTTGATTTGTACGCGCCAATCTCCTATTCTAATTATCGGGTCCCTTCTTTTTTCCTGTGACGTGCCGAAAATTATCATGTTTTTTTTTTCTTTTGATATGGTAGTCAGTCTGGATGTTGAGGTGATGAAAAATCTCCATCTGGGATCGAATCCCATACATCCACTCAGCGCTCTGCCAAATTAGCCACTCTCCAAATAGTCAAGTGAAAATTTTAAATGATTTGTAGTAATGAATTATTTAACATGAAATCACAAATGAATTTAATGCACCGTGCATTTGGAGAAAAGTCAAACAAATAGTTGATTAATTTTCCTGAAATTTCGTTTTGACTGGTCATTAATATTTATTCACCATTAGCCGACCTTATGCGCTTCGAAGCGGAGTGCTTATTATGATACAGTATACCCTTCGTGAAGCTCTAATGCAAAAAAAATAGCAGGATTACGTACAAAATCTGTGAATGTTATCTTAATTATTAGGTAAAATAGAGTAAAAACTGAGAAAATTGAAATAAATACATTTTTTCGCTTTAAATTCGGAATTTTGAAGACTTTTTTTTTTTGTGATTTCTTTTTAAGAAACGCAATGTCTCGCAAAATAACAATTTCTTTCTCCAAAAGATTTTCGTATTGATGAATGATTGAGTCACAACAACTCAGTGTACAAGATTCCATTATTTTCGTAAATGTACTATGCGGACGCGATACTAACTCTGCAATATATGGGGAGGGAAAAATAATATTTTTAAGTAGTTGGAAACAAAGCGTTTTAAGAAAATCATCAAAACATTTTCCGAGCCAATTACCGTCAAGGATTAGCAGTTGGAACTGCAGGAAATTCCTGTTTCTCTTCCTACTCGAAACAAGATTATTGGAGATTATTTCAACCTTGCCGAAATAGACTACACGTTGTTGCAGGTGTCACCAAAGAAAATTGGAACACCAGAACCCACTTCAGCGATTTCCGTTTAGCACTCCTACAAACCCTACTACCAAAAGCGACACAGGTAGCCACACATCCTACATTTTCAAGATTACAGTTGAATTCGACGTTATTCTCTTTTATAGTCACGTTCCAAATTTGATATGTAGAATGACCTCGTAAGTAGACTACTTTTTATTAACTGTCACAAGGTTTAACCTGATGAGGACAGATATAACATAACCGATGAGCGACAATAAAAATTTAGTACTCTTATAAGGTCATTCTAAATATTTAAATTGAATTCGTCGAGATTGTGATCTTTAGCATATAAAGTCAATTTTCGTATCTGTTCCTGATACAAATTTTAGGTTTATTTCCCTTATAAGCAAAGGTAAATTCAACCCCCACACCGTTAAGGAACAATCTACAACAACATATGAACTTAATACTGGAAATGAGTATGTGAAATGAGTACTTTGAGATCAGGAGTGCATCGAATATGATCTCGAAGATGATAAATATGTTAAATTGGGTACGGTTGTAGGAGAGAAAGAAGGACAGAGTTTGTAGGTTATTAATATACGTGAAGTAAATTAAATCATGCATTCACATACTTGTTGTCTATTAAATTTTGAATTTATCAATGTACGGGTATCAGTCTGTTCAGAACTTTATGCGTGTTGAGAATTCGAATAAACTTTTTGTAAAAGTCCCCGAGTTAAATATTTTTCATTTGCGCTAGTATGTATTGTGTACTTCAAATGCAAATTATTATGCAGAAGAACCCCTCTTAACCGGTCTCGGATCAATCGGACCTCGCTCTAACCGGCCTACCCCGTGGAATAGTTTTTTTCTTTCAGCGTATAATAGCCGTTTAACATTGATTTTTGATGGGTGTTTTCGGGAAAGTTCCTGGTAAATAAATCGGGGTGAACGTGGGGAAGGGGAGGGAGCTCACCAGTTTGATTCCCCTCTTCCTTCAGAATCTATTTTTCTATGATAAATACATACTTACCCGCTTTTCAATCCGCCTCTGCCTTAGGGCTCTTGATCGGAATTGATGGGATGGCCCTTGCTTGCTTCCGGAGAGTAAATTAGTTTATTGTCCTCCGTGTGGTCATGCTGTGTTTGTACTACTTTTTTACAATAAAATTTATTTATTTTATTTATGTCTATTTTTCTATGAATAGATTTTTCTAGTGTTCGTTCATGCGTGCATAGGTACAATAAAATGAGCTTATGTGTGTATATAGTACAATAAAATTAGCGAGGTCTCATTTGCTTGTTTATTCGTAATAACCTGATGAAATAGTAGGTTATTTCTGAACGAAAATAGGTTATTCACGAGAACCTCATATTAAAAGGGTAACCAGCCAGGGTCTCAATCCCGACCAAACCGGTTAAGAGGGGTTATACTGTGTAGTACCATCAACTAAAGGATAAGAGAAAACATCTTGATCCGTGTAGTAATGATAATCCTCATGAATTTAATAAAGTAACATTGTTTATTCGAATAGGAAGCGCTACGCGAATATGATGAAATGCAGAGTAAATGACGAATTCTTGACAAATAAAGCGGAACAAATAATAAGGAACTTATGAGATAAAAATTTGAATAAAAGTATAAAAAGATAAGTATAAAAAGAAGCAATTATATACTATTCCATATATTTAGCGATCTCATTTCATGAGCAATTTTAATAATAGGTTAATCCACGTGCATGAAATAACTCGAGAATCTTTTCAGAATGCGAGGAATTTATAACCTGCGACTCAAAGATTATTTTATTTTCAGCAAACTGAAAGAGATACATTACTAATTTAATAACGTAAGTGTAAGGATACCAAACCAAAGATATAGGTAATTATCTTTGGTAACGCGTGAAAACTTGTAATTTATCCAATCATGCTACCCACCGGAACAGATACACAATTCTATTCTCGAGGAATATAACTTTAAATATTCCAATGAACGATAAACATGTATTCTAGGTTAATTCAAAATATGCTACTAAAATCGCATATATGTTCTCCGTTTCGCTAACCATAATCAAATTGAACTTGACTAGCTTTACTTCGATCGCCATCATAATTTGGACGACTAAATTTTCAATGTTAGCATCAACAGCTTTTTTCCCTCTTTTTAGTGTTCATTAAATTTCACGGTTAATAAATCAGCATTATATTTATGTTTGTCACAAAGAGAAGGTCAATATTACATATAAATATCACAACTCTTCATTGGCTGTGAGGAAATACATTTTACATATTATAATAGTGACCTCAGTAATGTGAACAAACTTGCACGAACTATTATTCTGTTATTTGGCACCCACTGTAACCTAACCTAACCTCACTTAAATGCCCTAAATGGCCCTAAAATGGATCTTCAGTTTTGACAAAAGATTAAATGAGCATCAGGATAGAACAAAGGATTAGAGGAGCGTTTAACGAACAGTTAGTGACTTGACCTTCATCAATCTATTTGATGAGATCAAGGACGTTAGCAAGTCATAGTTTTTACACCAACCTGCGTCTGCTGGAAAGCAAAGTTTTGTTGCTGCTGCTGGAACGCCTGTGGTTCCTGATAAACCTGAGGCTGTTGAAACGCCTGCGGTTGCTGGAACACCTGCGACTGTTGGAATGCCTGTGCCTGTGGCGCCAACCCCTGCAACGTGCCGGGAGCAGCGTAATGTCCGTTGTATACTCGTACAGCGTTGCCTGTTACAGGCCCAGTCGCCTGCAGAAGTCCCTGTGGCGCCTGCTGCGCCCCGAACGCTGCTCCCTGCAGGCCTGTAGGTTGTTGAGCAAATGCTCCAGCTCCGAATGCCCCTTGCTGCGAATATTGCAGGCCATTGAAGGGCAACTGCGTCATCACAGAGTGCGCCAGTAACAGAAGACTAGCGGTGACGTGCGCAGGTCCCTGTGAAGAGATAAGAGCACATGATCTACTTTTGTACATGATTTTCCTTGTCTCGTGTTAATGTGATTCTGTTTTGTCTCTTCCATTAAAACAACTAAACCAATGACTGAAGTGGAACACAATAACATTCTATTTTGAAGACTCACCAAAATATCCACTATTCGGTTAACTCTCCATAAAATTGTTTTATAAAGATATATTAATATTTTTTGACAAATGTGAATGAGTAAATAAGTAAATTTATTGTCAAAAAACCACTTACAAACTGCGTATGACCACGTGGAGGACAATAAACTAATTTACACTTCGGAAGCCAGCAAGGGACCAACTCACCAATTTCGATCTAGAGCCCTATGGCAGAAGTGGATTGAAAATTTCAGCACAACCCTCAGATAAAAATAAAAAGTTAGCTACGTGTCATAATAATAGACTACCAACAAGTTTTTATTTAATAATTTACAAAAAATATAGTTCACAATAAGTATTTTTATTGAAATATAGATTATTCGGAATATGTTTTTCATAAATCGTAACTATTAAACTAACCCTAAATTCGAGATTAATTACTTCAATAGACCACTGCCCCTATGCTTAGAGAGCCTGTATATAAAATACGCCTCTACCCGAAGAAAAACCTGAGAAAATCCCGGGCCAGAATGGAGCTACAGTACTAATGTCAACGTTGAGTACAGGAAAAACTAAACTTATATGTACACTAAAAAATCATTTTATTTATTTGTTTATGTCTTATGAGGTTCAGGTCATCAAGTCTCCTCTCTCACCTAACCGTAACTTGGGCGAGGGAAGAGAGAAGGAGATAAATTGGGATGTCGGGGAACATATAGTATTAAACTAACATACGTCAGGGATAGTTGATCCCCAGATCCATTAACTCATGTGCTACCTGCCCCAAACCTGAGTGCTCCAACCCTCACTAATCCCTCCCGACACTCTTTGTTTGCTGCCCACATAAATGCTCAGTCTGTTATCGCTCGCTATGAGGAAATTGCACAAATACTTTCCAACCGTCAATAGCATGCATTGTGTATTAGTGAAACGTGGATGAAAAGGAGTTTAAACTCATCCATAATTGCAATATCTGGATACAAATTTCTTCGTGCGGATAGAAGTAGAAGCGGTAAATCAGGTGGCGGTGGAGTGGGAATTTTTCTCCGAGACGACATTCAGTACAAAGTTTTAGATTCATCCGAAAAAGAAGCAAATCAGAAACTAGAATATCTGGTAATTGAAATACAACTGTTAACCAAAAAGTGTGTATTATCGGTAATGTACTCTCGTCCTAAAATCAGTAATATAAACAATATCTTAAATGTATTATCGAAATTTGTTTGTCATCACGAACATGTTATTATAATGGAAGATTTCAACTTCAATTTAATAAAACATCAGTCATGCGCAGCTATTAATTTCAAAAACCTGTTTGTTAGTCTGAATCTAAAGATTCTTCCACTCCAAGCAACACATCATACGAGAGAGGTCGAAACGTGGATTGATCATATCATTGTGTCCAATATAGATAAAATACTACTTCACGGACAGACACCCGTTCCGGGAATATCAAAACACGATCTTATATACGTCTCGTATAATCTTAAATCTCCTAGCTACAATCCAAAAATAATCAATTACAGAGACTTCAAAAATTTTGAATCAGATGCGTTTCAAATAGAAGGAACGATGCTTCCGTGGGAACTCGTGTATAATGAAAATTCTTTGGACCAAAAATTCAAAATATTTTCGGATTTACTTACTCAGAACACAAACAAGTATCTGCCACTGAAAACGGCTCGCGTAACTCGTCCCCCGGCTCCGTGGATAACTAACAAAATACGAAATTTAATGAAGGAAAGGAATGTAGCTCATAACATTCTCCGACGCACAAAGTGTGACAGTGATAAAATATTTATAAAAAGTTAAGAAATTAAGTCACTAGGAAAATTAAAACTAGTTATTTTCATCATTTTCTCGGAGCAAATCACGATAGTAAAACTCAGTGGAAAACTCTTCAAAGTCTTGGTGTCGGGATATGAAAATCCACATCACATGTTAATATTCCACTAAACGATCTTAACCAATACTCTGTGAATTCTGCTCCGGATCTTTGTGATATAGTAAAATCTAATACTATCGAATCAATAAAAGTTCCTGAAAAACAACATACTGATCTTTTCTACTTCTCTTGTGTAAACTCTGGTACAATACTTAACATAATTAAAATTCTCAAATCTAATGCATCTGGATCTGATTGCATAAATGCTCGTCTCTTAAAACGTTTTGCTCATATAGCAATACCAGCCATTACAGACATAATAAACTTTTCTCCCTGTAGTGGTTTCTATCCAATTGCATGAAAAACGGCTTTCGTTCACCCATTGCAAAAAAAACCCTCATCCTACCTGTACAGACATTTTTCTCATTTTACCCTTTCTTGGCAAGTGAGTCATCTGTGGAACACACCCTCTTTGAATGACTTGAGTGACTCATCTTAATTGTTGGCTATCTCAGGAAAATTTCCTCTAATGCCATAGGCTTATTCGAATTTCTTGCCACGGACTTAAAAAAATATTGAGGAAATCATTGGACATGATATAATCTAACCCATTAATTACAAGTTCCTTTGCTGACTATATATTAAAATCATGATCCACTATTGATCCAATTTGCACGAGTACAGCAATTTCATCATTCCTTACGACACGGTTGAACAATCGATAGCTGGGCGAGTTATGACGTCATACTATCGATTGAACTGATCGAACATGCCTTCTTCCGCGCGCCAAAAGACGTGAGATGAGAACACATGGGCCTATTCATTAGAACACTTCACATCTCGTCTTCATCTCATTATCATCGTGGGTCGGCGACTGGCCGACATTCTCGTGAGTTCAAGTCTTCGCATCTATGTTAAAGAAGGCACTTCCGACCACGCTTACATTATTCATCAAAGGTACATGCGTTCTTCATTTCCAACTCTTCACATCGCTATTCATTACTTTCATCGCCGATCGGCTACAAATCGGTACTTTCTACAGTTCAGGTGTTCTACGAAGCTACAGAAGGCACTGTTGTCCACGAGTATTTCAAAATGGATTTTAGGATCAACACCGACTTTCTACATCTGCCTCAACAAAACTGACTTCCAGGATCACCTCTTCTCATCATTCTCTCTAAAAAAACCGGTATTGTATCGTTATTCTTAATCATGTGTCATTAAACAACTTGTTCTTGTTAGCAATCTATATTTCATCTTGGTCCTAATCCTTTTTCACTTTCTAATATCATTACTATTATTTCTTGTGCAGGTAAGACCTAACTTGTCTGCTCACCACCTCTCCGAGCGATTATCGACCGATTAGTATACTTCCAACACTTTCAAAAGTGCTTGAGAAATTGGCTCGAAAACAAATAGAAAGTTATTTAATGAAAAATAACATTTTAGACGAGAATCAGTCAGGTTTTTGAACTGGTAAAGACACAGGAACGGCTCTACTGATAGTCACTGAAGATATTAGAATAAATATGGACCGTAGTGAAGTAACCATATTAATACTCCTTGACTTTACTAAAGCATTTGATTCCCTCAACCATGAAATTCTTTTAGCTAAATTAAAAAATATAGGTTTTGCTAATCTAACCTTAAAATGGTTCCGTGAACATTTAACTGGCCGCGAACCACTCGTCCAATCCGGTAAATATAAATCAAATGCTCTTAAAACACACAGAGATGTGTAAAATGAAATATATCCTGGCTGTATTTATATTTGTATTTTTGTATATTTTTACAATGTTTCACTTAATTTTGGTACAGTCGTTATGTAATGTTCTATTCATTTCTGCAAAATCCTTTTTTCCTTTCTAATGAGATTCTTTTCTAACAGGTACTACATTAGTTTATAAATTCAAACCAATTTTGTAATGATATTGTAAATATTTTTAAAGTGGTTAGGCGAAAGAGCAGACCTCGGCCTGAGTCTCGCCACTAATAAAGTCATTTATTTATTTATTTATTTGAGGACAACCCCAGCCGAAAACTTCACCTAGATTGCCCGAGCACTGTTTGAGCCCACGCTCTACCGCTCACCGATAAACGAAACTGGCGTTGAATGTGAATGGAAATGTACATGCAAGCACTTCTCAAACAAAATAATGAGCGAACATAAACAGAAACTGAGATCGGAAGGCCCAATGAGGGATTAAAAAATTTCGTACGTGGTCCAGAAATTATAAATTGTTTCTACACGTTTCTCTATCACCCAAATATTTTATTGATGTCATTCTCCCTCAGAAGGTTGATTTATGTTTCAGACGAAAACTTTATATTTAAAATGTTATATTTTGGAAAATCCAACGAATAATAGTGTTAGAATACTTTGCATTCGAATCCTGAGTTATTGCTTTATTTTTTTATATCTAGAACAGACGCGATTTGCTTTTGTGTAATATTTCTCTATTTTCTCTCCTTACCTTTCGTCTTGTTTTCTCTTGGTACGATCGCTCCAATTACTTCAGAGCTGCACCCTGACATTTATTGCATTCCATTTGAAAGATAATTTTTGGTAAGGTTTATACATTTGCACTTGCGACGTTTTTGTGTGATTTTTTTTTCTTCAAAGCATTGCTCATGGACGTGATCCAAGTAGGCGACCTCTCGGAAGTGATAAACTTTACATGCATGGTGACGTACCTTGCATGCATCGAGTATGGCGAGATTATGTCAAAAATTGACAAAGTACCATGTGTCCACAATAATTCACATAAAAAATATTACGGTTTTTACTTGTTTCGACGTATCTCACCTCATTAGTTCAAAGTTTTGATAAATTGTCGAATGCAACAAACTACTCCTTACTAGTGACTTTTACCTTCTACTATCTCTGGGATGCGTTTACATCTTAATACTTCAAAAGCGAGGAATTAATTTTCTGAGAAAGGAGTATGCAATGATTTCCTACATTCTATACCTTTAATATCATTAAAAATGATAATAACAATAATAATAATACACTTTATTGTCGGAGAATCAGTTACAAATTGCGTAGGACCACGTGGAGGACAATAAACTAATTTACTCTCCGGAAGCAAGCAAGGGATCCTCCCGTCAATTCCCATTAATATTCAAAGTAAAACTAAGAGAAACGTATTCAGACTTATATGCGACGCAAAGACTATAAAGTTCTTCGTGTGTGTAAGAGTGTGAGTGTAAAAAATGATAATAATAATAATAATAATAATAATAATAAATAAATAAATAATACTAATATATGTAAAATGCAGAAGTGCAAAATGACTCTTTTATGTTCGAAGGTAACGACTAAAGAAGGCAGCATATTATCAAATTTCTCTGAAAACCGTATTGCCATGTCAAATCTATATAGATAAAAAATAATTTAAAAACTAGAAGAATTACGGTTGTTCAAATTTCGAGTCCACGATTTTAAAACAAATTATGAAATAAGACTTAAAAATATAAATAATATATAATGTACATTTTAATGGACTCATAGTTTCTGCTATCTAAAGGAACCACTTGGTTCATGTGCGACACGCCTTTCGCGTAACAAAGAATTCTCCAGAAAGAAGTCAGACAAACGCCACTACCCTGTAAATAATCTAATAAGATACCTTGCATGGTTTCACTGCTCCAATCGCTTCAAAAGCATTCTTCTTTACCTCTCTTTTAGTACTCCTAGTAGAGGAACTTTTTAGTTGAAGTCGATTTCATGGAAGCACTCCCTGCTAAAAACCGGGTACTCATATTCTCGGAAGTCCACTTTGACGTTTGCGACCAAACAAAAATCTCTTATTGGAATCGTTTTCACAAAATCAGTTAACTAGAAACAAAGATATTGACCATACAAATCAGAGCGTAGTATACCCAGTATCCAAGGGCATTAATAAGTTATGTAGTCAGCGCGCTTCGCCATGTAAATTGCAATGCTGGCTTTTGCTCAATAAATTATCCTTTGGATTAGAATATGACCCTTGGATAGCGTCCCTTGCTTCCAGATCTTCAACGGAGTGGACGGAGCATCAACGTTAAGTCTGCTTCTACGGACAGAGCAAAACTGACACCAAGAGAATGAGAGAGAGAGAAAGAGATAATCTGAATTCCTAATATTTAAAACATGATGTAGACCGAGCATCAGTTTTGCTTTTTCATACGTGTCTGTTATGAATATAGTTTTATAAACAAATAGGCAATTAATGTTTACTAAGCAGGATTTCTAGTGGCAGCTAAGAGTTTAACGTCGTTCTAGGAATTTTGCATGCTCATCCACTCTTCATTAACCTACTCTCCTTTGCTCCAAGATTTACGAGCGTCGGTCATCAATGCAAAATTTAGGCAATGTTATTCCTTTGATTCGATGTTTATAGGTATAGAACTGCAAGTGTAAGGAACATTACGAGAAAAATGAATCCAAACACAATATGATTTCTATGAACTCAAAAAGTAATCTGAATGGAGATAGTGCAAAATGAGTGGGAACGGAATAACTGAAGGAACAAATGTTGTATATTGTGTTGTATTTATCTCGTTGAATTATGTACGTCGCGAAATCGCATTAGAATAACACGTAACTGAGTTTAAGGACCGTGTTTGGGTCTTCATACGTCATCCTCTTGAAGGTTGAAGGGTCAATCAAGTAACAGAGATATTGTGCCTTCGTTAGCGACGGCTTCGACCTAAAGGGTCGTTTTCCTCCACTAAGTTATCCCGCTGCGAGGCGCGTTGTGCGCCCGTCTGTCGCGCTGCATTCCTCCGCACCGCGCTGTGTTCACTAGAAGTGTTTTCCTAGCCAGCGTTCTTCAATTGCGTAGTGGCGTAGTACCGAGCGATCTCAGTCGTGTTGCTTTCTGGATATTGTCGACGTCTGTCGGGTCATGGATGAGCGAAAGAAAAGGCAGGCCCTGGACCGACCTCTCAGCCCAGTTCGCTGAATGAGAGGAAGGGGCCCTCAATGAATGGCGAAAGCTAATAAACTGGGGCTAAAAGGGATAACGGTAAAGTTGAGGTCTGTAAGGGGCGATGGACTCAACGACAGCATGAGCATGAGCCTAGCAATGTTAATATTTATTTTAATATTGTTTAATTAAGTGAGTGTTTAATTATTTATTTAATTAAAATCTATCTATATTGTAAGATCAAAATACTTTTCCTTACTGGCTTTCAAAAACATATACAGTATCATAAATTTTCAACATCTTAATAGTACAAATTTAATACAAAACTTGACTGTACACCATCTCGTGGGAACCGCGCCGGTCGATCTTTCGCTTCCGAGGCATGAGGCGGCTGCACTATTTCACTAAAATTCTTGTGAAATCTAAACTTTCGTCGAAATTTTACGGTTTAAAGATATTTTTTATGTTTGTTAAATGCACAAAACAGATAATCCATTAAATTTTATGATGATTGATTTTTTCCTTCTTAAATAACTCTCTTAAATTAAAGTATTTTAACACACCAATGCTCAAAAAGATTTGTCTAACCTTTCGACTTGGTTCCATGCAAATCGTCTCATTGTAAACACTGACAAAACAGTGTCTATGTCATTTCACAATAGTATCACAAAATCTTTACCCCAGGTTTCTCTTTCTTTAAACGGAACACAATTAAAAACTGTTACAAATACAAAATTCTTAGGTCTCCATATTCAAGACAACCTCAAATGGAATTGTCACATTGACAATCTTAATTCCCAATTAAGCAAATTGTGTTACGCATTCCGAATCTTAGTTAACGCAGTTAGTCCACGTATTTCCCGTTGCGTATATTTTGCAAACGTTTACTCCCATTTACGTTACGGCATTACCTTCTGGGGTAATTCCGGTCAGAGTATTCAAACTTTCAGAATTCAGAAGAGGATAGTTCGGATAATTTGTAAATCTCACCCCCGAAACTCTTGTAAACCTTTATTCAAGGAATTAAATATCTTAACACTTCCCTGCATTTATATTTATGAAACAGTCGTGTTTGTTAAGACCGAATTACTGAAGTGCCACCCTTTCTTTATACGAAACAGTCTCGTTCACGAACACTATACACGCAATAGTAGTAATATTCATCGCCCTAGAGTGTCAACCACTCTTTGCCAAAAAGGACCTTATCATTCGGGAATCGTTCTATATAATTCCCTGCCCAAGAATATAAAAGACATTATGAAATTGAATCTCTTCAAATACGCAGTTAAAAACTACATCCTGCACCAGTGCTT